>JAHDVE020001628.1:0-71529 GCA_022606495.2 Halesus radiatus | reverse complement strand
AATGTTTATTAAGGATCAAACAAACTTAATGTAATATACTATCTTGTGTTAGAAACATGTTCCGTTTTTACGCGATTAGTACCTACTTAGATTGCAATGATAAGTAAGGTAAATATTTAAAAAAAACGTTTCGAAAAGGCTTTATTTTTACATTTCGAAGAAAACGAACAGCTGTGATTAGTCAATATTATCCCTTTATTTTAATATACTACTACATATCGACCCCTTGAAATAACAAGGCTATATCTGAAACAGCGATTGCATGCGATAATGTGCTCTAAGGAGAGCAACTTTAAGGCTCTTTATCGTCCAACATTGCTGTATCAGATGGAACCTTGTCATTCCAAGGGGTCGATTTATTGTTTTGTTCCCAACGCACCCAGTTTATGATATTGACATTGATACATAAGGGGAACGTCTGAGAGCATGCCTTGTGTTGGTAGATTGCGAATAAACACAGATTTTTATTTTGCACCCTGGTTACAACTTCTATCCGCACCTACCTCAGATCCGGAGCTGTGCCACGCATTACCATCGCATGATAAACCTCCTAATGGCGTCGTTTCGCCACAATGGAGTAAGTAGCTTCGGATCGAGGCCACGAGGAGACGTAGGATCACCGATGCTTGACGCAACGCACAGACGCATCGGCAGCTCAGCTTAGCATTCGTCTTCCGTGTGACGAACCATAAATCAAGGATAACGAGTGGAACCGTAAAATCGGGGATACGGCCGTAAAACCGATTCGGTTGGCGGCGAACGCAGCGTAATAAACGCATGCGTGTAATTTGCCGGAATGCTAATGGGCAAGAGGTACCTATAATTTCCCGTGCAAAGGAAAATTGCAATATCGGTAAAGTGGGTACACTTTGGGCCATTTTCGGTCTATATTTGCGTCTAATTTGCCGGAATCGTAATGGATGATAAGTGCTTGGGTATTATATCCCATCCAAAGTCAAGTTACAGTATCTGCAGGTAAAGGGAGTATTCATTTCACCACTTGCCTGGCTATATTTGAAACAGAAATGTTTAAAATGTATATTATTTTGTAACCATATAAAAAAAGTCTACGTCATAAATTTATTAAATTAATTTATATACTAAATATAATTGATTCTAAGCCCGCTCTCTAACGGTCCGGTAAGTAACGAGCATTTCACGTGCCGCCGCAGACCCTGCGCATAAAAGTCCCCAACTGGACTGCGCCGTAAATCGTTACCTTGCTTTAGCGAACTTTACTTTTCTGCGCAGGGTCTGCAGCGAAGCGTGAAACGCTCGTTCCTTACCGGACCGTCAAGGAGCGGGATAAGTAAAAATTCGTGCGGTCTAACTTTGATGACCATAAAAATATGGAAACTTTAAATGTGTATGCGTTTCTTTGCACTTAAAGCACAAACTTGAATAAAAACTAATGAATTACATGCAAAAAGAATAATTATCTTATTTTTTACTAGAATCGAACGTACAAATAATTTATCTATAATCAAAATAATTGTCTGAATTTATGAATAACTAAACCCAAGAATGTGAGATTATAGCACTAAATGCAAAAAAAAAAAAATTTACTTGGTGCAATTCACCTCCGTTGTATCAGTGTACATATTTTTAATTTGTTTTAAGTAGAGTATCTTAGAATCTAGATCAATGGAACAGTTTTTTTTCTAAATGCTTCACATATATATTTGCACATTTTTGTAAAAATTATTTTTTTGCGGAAACTTCACTGTTTTATGCAACCCATTAAAAACGCAATACATTAGTAAAAAACGGAACTGTTTTTTTCCCGAACAAAATAATATGAAACACAAAATAATAATATACTTATATTAAGAAATTGGTTGATGCTCACTTGTACCATTTCATGATTACATTTCATTATAAATTTATAATGAAATGTAATGGTTCAAATAACCCCCGTTGGTGCAATGTAAAATGAAAACCCACATTCCGGTACATATTTAAAATAAGGAGTATTAACGCGTATTAAGAACATTTTAGGGCTTTCAGGCTGGTTTCCCTCCGGCAAGAGGTTTATTCGCAAGTACCTGCCAATTAATGCGATATGGCTGACTAGCTCGGGCCCGAAGGAATAGCGTTTTTTCATCGAATTAGCCAATCGACCATTAAACTTGAACTTCCCCGGCAATAAACGAGTGGATTCTTTTAAAGAAACCTTTACTTTATAACTCGAAATTGGCCAGGGGTAGATACGCCAATAATGAATGCGAGCAAATGATAAATTCGCCATCGGAAAAGGGTTTGTTCGCTCCATTAAAGGTAGTCCTTTTGGAATTTATTGGAGGCATAATCAAAAGCACATTCCCGGACACTAAACGAATTAAGGTGAAAAAGTATACAAAGCAGAACTTTAAAAAAATTCAGAACATAATAAACGTATAAAAAGTGGCATAACAGAACATTGAAAGAAAAAGAAAAAAAACAAACAAACAAAAAAAAAAGAACGGACCTAACCAATTATTTTAACATGTTCTATTTGGTAACTATTCCGTTTTGTCGCCATTCTGTTTTGTCATTATTTTATTTTGGCACTGTAGTATGTTGCCACTGTTCTGTTTTACACTGTTCTGTTTTATCCGGTTACCATCATGCCTGTAGGCAGTTGGAATGGACTACCACATAACTCTGTCTTGGCACACACTGGTTGCTTTATTCACAAATCGTCTTATACACACTCTTCTGTTTTTACCGACTCTCAAATGACCTAACTCAAGTATTTGAATCATTTTGATCGGGCGATATCTTCCACGGGCGTGCTCGACTTCTTCTTCACTTATAAACATAGTAACAGTTTTCTCTAAAGAGCGTTTGTACAGTGAACTTCCATAAAAAAATACTTGTATTATAATTTTAGCTAACTTAAAACAGCGTACCATTCTACATCCGTTGGAAAACATCTACCCGTCCGCCAATACTGTCCAAGAACAAGTCCCAAATGAATCCCATACGTGCGTTAAGAATCCCGCACGTATAGTGCTTTCAGTCCTAAGAAACAGTTCGTACAAAACACGGTACAGCGGGAGACGTGGGAACCTTGGGAATCTATATGCAGATCGGGTGAGCAGCGACTAAGGGATTTGTTAATTCAAAATTTGTGTAAATACTTTAGCCGCAGACGTTTTAATGGATCGCTAAAATTTAGCTCATTGCTAAAATTTAATCGCCGCTGTTGCGATGTGTTAAAATTCCTTTAGACCCAGGGAAAAAATGTATATACAGGAAAAAAAACAACATAGGATTTTCTCATATATCTAGGGGATCTATTTTGCTGGAAAAAACGTGCATTACATGTCATTAAAGTTTGAGGATTAAAATAAAGTGCGTAACTTGATCATTTTTCAAGTGCACTCCACTTTACAAACTTTGGTTACCGAGTCAATGAACGTTTTAAGCCACATTCAGACGCGAGTAAAAAGATACGTGGCGAGACCCTTTGACGCCGGAGTTGGCACTCCGCCATTCACAAAAAAAGCTGTAGACAGTTTTTGTTACAAGCGTGTCAGTTTGAAGTTAACATTTTGTTTATGTGAGAAGTTCAAGGTTTAAAATAGATTTAAGAACTGACGAAATTTGGAATGAAAACATACATTTTGAATGACATTATTGGGCCTGCAGACTTTACCAATTTGAAGGAAACGTGTGGAAAGAGATCGAAAAATGAGCTTGTGTCAAGGAAAGGACGGTCGGACGGCCTAAACTTCAGACGTGGTTCCTTCAGCTAGTACGTATGAAATCAGATGATCCGTATGCAGATCTAGTTATGTACTCGGTATATAGCAAAACTCAACATTTAGAGCTTTTAGATTCGGTGTGTTTGTTCTTTGGGTATTTTTAGTCAGAAGGTTCTTAAAAACATGCGTCATTAATATCATTCAGCGCGATCACATCATAGGTGGGAGACACGCCAAACGTACACAGCTGAAAAGAACAAGATTAGTATTTACGAATCGTTATTGTACGTCCGTGGAACGTTTCGACGGCTTTTCTGTTTCCTCCCTCCTACACTAAGGGTCCAGGCTCACTACTCACGCTCCAAAAGAAACCATAGCAACTTCTATCTGGAGTTAGAAAAAGACAAAATTCATCTAGGCGAAAATTGCCTGTAACTTCCGAATTCACACTCTACTTGTCAAAATTCATAAAAAAAAACAGGATGACAGCAATTACATCGCGCTAAAAAAACTCCAACACTGAAAGAGGATTCTTTCCTTGTGAATAAATCAAGTCTGAACGAGAGATAATAATCGGAAGTGGTATAAAAACCGCGAGGGCGATCCCGAGGGAAGCTCCACAAATCTGCAATTATTCCGCTCCGGTTGATGGCGTTTTTTAATTCCAAGTCAGTCCATCTGATCCAGAAGGGGTTTCCAGGAATCCCACTCGAATATTGTGCCGTATAAAACACGCATTAGGGATACCATGCACGTAGGAGGGCAGGGAGGGGGACCGGAAGAGAGCGGGAGAGGGATCGATAGAAAAGAGGTAAACAATGGGAAAAAATACGTGGAAGGTCTGGGATAATAATAGGAGAGGGGCCAAGAGGTAGATTGGAGAAAATACCAACTTGGGATGCATTAAATATGAGATATATAATATAAGAAATAATAAAAAGAAGAATCAAATATTGAGAAAAGGTTCTTAAAAATATTACATAGTGAGAGGTAAAATAAAGTTTGAATGAGAAACTATGTATTTGATTTGATTGTTGCGCGAGTGTGTATGATAGGATTCACCAAGTGTTTATCTGGTGAAATATTCAAAGAAGAAACTTTTGGATCTATATTGCTTTTTAGTCAGGAGTCGATAATTGACAAAATGGATAGGAAACGTATTAATTTATTTATTTAATACATTAAAAATAATACATTAAATAAATAATTAAAATATATACTTTGTTTACACCACTCTCTAAATATACATAAACACCTGCATGTTTTGACAGCAATGCTGTTCATCATCAGGAATATATGAATACAATAATTGCTGTCGAAACATGTAGACGTTTATGTATATTTATAAAGTGGTGAAAACAAAGTATATTTTTTAATTAATTAATAATGACACCACAAAGTGAATACTAACCGTTTGATCATACACACATAATTTTTACATCTTTCTCTAAATACGCTTAATCTAGGTATAAATTTTAATTCACTGGGAAGTAAGCTTTATATTTCAATTTTTTTTATATGAATACCGCACAAGTGTCCCAACTGCTCCCTACCGCCTGGAACCAGCGAGACTATGGCATCCCCAATTGGGGAATGTTGTGAGACTGAAGGTATTGAGGAGGGGAAGAGGAAGATGGGAAATGCTTTCATAAAGTAACCAAATTTGTATTTGGGATTTGCTTCTCGTTTTCAGTCTATTAGCTTATTTCTGTCTAGTACGATGTGTGTGGAAGTCTTTATTGTAATTTAGTTTGTTTCTAAAGTGAGACGATACTAAATTGTCAATAACTTTGTAAATAAAAAATAAAACGTTACAGAAAATCCTCTGTTCAATACTCATCATATCTAATTATTTCTGTATTTTCTATATTGATTTATATTTAGTACACTTTCAAATTTTTCGAATTATTTTAAGCTATCTACATTATTCAGAATACTAGAACAGTAAATCTATGTGCGGCGCAACAAATGTATTATAAATTTGTAAACTTTTTTTTTATCGAAATTTTCCTAAATCTCCCCTGGAAATCACCTTCATTGTTATTTTTTCGTAATGAATTCGGCGTTTTCTCCAAGAGTCGTTATAAGAATCGTATTTACCTTTTCCAAGTTTTCAGCATTCAGTACCTTCAGCCTCACAACAGTCCCCAATTGGGTATGCCATAGTCTCACTGGCTCCAGATCGTTGGGAGCAGTTGAGACTCTTGTGCGGTATTCATGAAAAAAAACTTTAAAAAATCCAACGTCCATCGTACTTCCGGTTACCAATGATCATGTATTTTGTTTTTAAGATGGCAGTATTAGTATGTTGGTGGTTTTGAATCCATTTGAACACATTGATTTTTTCATTATATTTTCATATTCCTCACCTGTGATATATAAACAAGCGCCTCATCCGCAAATAATCTTATCTTGCTCTTTTTATGGCTGTAATATTTTTTAAGATAATTACTACATTTCCATGAAAACACCTCAATATGTTTGCAATATCCACTTTAAACACACCCATGTACCATACGTCACATTGTTTTATCACCTCATCAGAATTCATAGTAAAACTCACTCATTCACAAAATCATATCCATACATACATAATAGAACTGAAAACATTGTTTCAGTACTACCCCGACACTAAATAAGATAGTAAATACAATATTTTACTTCAACACTGTTCTGCAATCTTCTTTTGTATCGTTTTCAGAATGTGTTCTGGGTCACTTGTTTTTTTCAATCTTGACAGTAGCTCGTCCCGTTTTAGGAAAAACATATTTGGGAATTATGAGTTGATGGATTCCTATAAGTTGAGTGTATTTATAATTAATAGAACGGATTAATCAAAGGAGCGTGTGTTATGCGTCTATGTACTAATGGTCGAGAAGATACAAAATAAATTTTTACGATACCTCTACATGAGAGAGTTTGGTTTTTACCCATGGCTGTTTCCAACAGCATTTATCTCGGGAATGCTGGGTATATGCAGCCTTAGTTCCAGAAGGGATGTTGCATTACTACTGATGGCGTATAAGCTTCTAAACGGTATAATCTCAATACCAGATATTCTGGCTAAAATAGGATTCTATGTCCCGGATAATTTTGCGCGAGGCCGCCAACACAGGCTTTGATTCTTCCTAGGTGCAGAACTAACTTACCAATAGTGATGCCCTTGGGAAGAATCACTAGGTTAATTAACTGCCTCGCGGGAAATGTTGATATTTTCCACATGTCCTACAACGTATTTAAACGTGAAATATCATCATAGTAAACCTACATTTGAAATTTTTTCTTTTTTGTCTCACTTGTTAACTATTCACTTTTTGTAATTTTTACTTACCTATATTGCAATGTATTGGTTTATACTGTTTTTGCAAATCAATAAATAAATCTAAATAAATTTGTGATTATTGAAGCGACTCACCAGTGATTAACAAGAGATGAATTATTTGTGTAACGGTTATAAAAGCTTATGACTAAATGTACACAATATAAATAAGTACACGAGATAAGAAGTAATATGAATTGAATACGGATCAAATAGAGATAGTTTAATCTGGCGGAACAACAGGAGGAGAATGATTCTATTAGGTAAAACCGGGGACTATATAGAAAATCTAAATGTCACTAGTGTCGCCGTGCTTCATGCGTTTGACGGCTACTGAAATAGTCATCAATCTTAGTGGCCAGTTCAGCAGGTGGAAGTAGGTAGCAACACCATAAATATATATATTAAGGGGTACTTTAAGATCATTTTAAAATACAGTCATTGTATAGCTTTGTGAAGGGTCCGGAATATTTCAAAAACAATATTATCATAGCTGTACGTTGAGATGCTGTTTGGGATAAATTACATGTAAGAATAGTAAGTAAGTTGATATAAAAATAAAGGATTGATGGGTTAGGCTAAGGTAGGTTAGAGTAAGTGGCACTAATTAAATGAAAAACAAATAATCTATTATCATTCTAAAGACTTAAATGCACGAATGACCGTTTCCATACAATAAAATTGGCATGCCTTTGAATAAATGATTGCCGAACCATTTGATAAAATGATATGGTAATAACGAATTCTAATAAATAACATTGGGACCCGTAAACGTGAAGATCTCATTTACGGCGCACTAAAAGCTCATCTCCGCAGTAAAATATATATTCTAGTAGGCATAATAATAGTAATACGGCTGGCTATAAAATCCGCAATATTCGTGCAAATGATACAGAGTAGAGATGTGCGTTTAATTTTAATTTTTTAGAAATAAACGAAACCTTTCCGGTTTCTCAAAATAAACGGTTACTCGAAATATTGATAAGTCAAAATAAATAATAAGTTGCGGCGAGAAAGCGTTTGGCGATGGAGTTTCGGACGGAAGCGATTAAAGAGAAAGCATTTCTTTGCAACGGCTTACGGCGTATCGCGAATAGGGGATTAATTCTTTCGAATGCGTTTCGTAGCAACGGTCAGCGACAAAGTTTCGGGGAAAAGCGTTTAAAGTGAATGCGTTTTTTGCAACATTTTACAACGGGTATAGCAGTTGTTGCGGGGAGCTGTTTTAAACGTTACGCACGGAATTCTCAAACGAATTGTGGTCTATTGAAATCACTTCGCACGGGTTCATTACGGGCGTGGTTAAACGATTTTTTTAAAACGGTTATTTCCAAACCTGCGAAACTGTTTCGAAATTTAAACGGTTACGAAAAAACGGTTTAATATTTTTTAACTCACCTCTAGTACAGAGTGCAGGCAGCGGTTATGGTAGGACGGATGACAGCTTTTAGGGCGGGAAGTTAAATGTTTTTTTTTTATCAGGAACGGGATAAACGGTAAAGAGATCGTTTAACGATGCAGCATACGAGAAGAGGAACTCGGATAGGCGTGTGAATATTTATGTATAACCCATCAAAGTATTTAATCAGTTTGTTCTGTAATACGACAAAATCTAACATCGCACTTTTGTAACCATCACTAAAAAAACAATAATAAAGAGGGAATCTATCTATCTACGTACATACGAGTCTTAATTTTTTCCCACGTCTTTCCATATATATAAACAAGGACGTTGAGGGGAAATTATTAAAACAAATAACGTAGAGAATAAACCACGCGAGGTGGGTATCATGTTAGATTAAGCACTATACGAGTATATCCAGACTGCGGCAAAACGTGTCATAAAGCTCTCATAAAAAAAATTGTAGGGCCACCACCGCGTAAAGAAGAATATCATAAGTTTTCACATTAAAAGCTTAATGCAAGGGGTAATGCAAGATGAGAACAAAAGTGTTACGTGCTCAGAGAGTTGCATCATGTAAAGAAAACGAAGCTGCACATAACTCAGTCAGTTCTTCTCAAACCGTAGTAACTCTTACGGAACATATTATAAGATAGCCCTTCTTGTGCATGTTTTGATATATGATTAAGGTTCGAGGAGGTAATTTTTTTATACGGATTTAGTATGTAACTCGAAGAAAAGTGCAAACCAAGTAATAAATCAAGAAGAAGATTCATATTCAAAAAGATTAATATCATATAGTATCTAATACAGAACCACACACGCAAAATATTAATAAATTGTACAGTATATCAAGCATAAAGTAAAGCTACGTTTTCAACAGCCGCATCTCGCGAACGGTGAGCTTCGTTAGTACAATATAACAATAAAAACACGTACAATATAACCACGCTTACAGGGCGCTGTTCGGCCTCCCTTGGCGATGCAGCGCCTCGCAGATGTTCGCAGAGGGAAGGGTGCATGGGTTCGCTGCTTTGATGCGCCACAGAATAGCCGGGACGAGTCAGTGCTACCGGAGATCGGAAAACACTCTTGTCGGTCGTCGCCCAGTGGCAGGCGCTCCCCTACATCGTAGATGGAGAATATCCCACAGGCCACTGTAGTATAAGTGCTGAATTATTTTATTTTATTTTAATATAATTTAATTTTAATTTTACTTTATTTTTTATATTCTATTTCTACATCATTTAATTTTATATTATTTTTAAATGTATGCTTTTCATATGGCAGACAGAGTATTGCACTCACCGCTTTGTTTTGCTGAAATAAAGATATTATTATTATTTATTATTTTTACTCAATTTACACAACTGTTTCGGTCAAAATCCTTAGTTCAACTAAAATACAATTAATAAGAAATATTTAGTGTACACCACTGTTTAATACAGGATACGCTTAATACGCTCATACAATAAGTTTCACTTCCGAAACATGTTGATATGTATATATAAAACAGTGGTGTACACAAAACATATCTTATGAATTTTATTAATAATGACACCACAGAGTAATTTTACTTTTTCTGAAGAAACAAGTAAAATATTTTCAGAATGTAACCTCATTTCTTTCATTAGCTAGATCTTCAAAGCACCCATTTATTGAACGGAAAAAAAGAAGACCCCATATTGTTTGCTCCTTATTTCCATATGTTAAATGTTTTATATAGTTCCCATGTATGTGCTCTGTACATACAGGGGTGCTCTTGTGAGATGTCACATAAAAATAAAAATAAAAACTAATCACGTCGTTTTCCCGCAAGGCTAGGTAGAGAGGACGGACCGCCAAAATACTCGGTCTTGGCACACATCGTCTCATACATCCTCTTCGGTTATTCAGACTTATGGCAGGGCCCGACTCGAGTATTTGATTAACTTGATCGTGCCATGTCTTCCTCGGGCGTCCCCAGCTTCTTCCATTCACAATCGCGTCATATACCCCTCCTTATATTCCTTTCTTCGATCGTTAGCTCTACATGCCCAAACCATCCAAGCGTCCCCTCCTTTATCTTACTGATTACGCTTACATCACATCAGCCTTGCAATCTTTGCGGTTAAATAGATAAAAAATCATAAGAAAAAGTGTGCTGAAATCAGAAAAAATACTGAATGACACTGGAATCTTCTCTAGCAAACATAGTAAGTAATACGAGAGAGAATTTAGGATCTTTAACCGCCAAATAGAGATGCCCTAACACGCAAGGAAAAGAAACCAAAATAAGAGGGTTGGGGGCGAGTTAAGCATACCGCCAATTTAAGATTTTTTTTAATAAATACAAACATTCCCGGGTTACGAATAACCTGACAATATTTGAAAATCTCCTAAGATCACAGTAAGCAGAAGATGTTGATGGTGTTGTGATGGAGGAGCCAGCCGTGGAATTGAACTCACGACACCTGGGTGGGACCCAGACGCGATGTCAACTCAGCCACCGACCGGTGGAGAAAAGTAAAACAGCAACTAAGTCAAACGGTTCGGCTTGTTTACAAAAGCCGAATATTTTGAGAGTATTTAGTTTGACCCTTTTTATTAATGTTTTGTAATTTGCTTACCGCGGTCAAATTCACGCGAAACAAAAGCCGATGGTAGAGAATTAAACTGGTGCCAAAATGAGTGTCATATGACCTTTGCCGCCAGCCGTCGAAATCGTACCAGGGCAAGTCTATCAATTCTGACGTCAGTGGTTCTGTTCAACAAGTAAAGAAAAGATTGTTGAAACATACGGGAAGCCGGGTAGTGGTAGCTAAAAAAAAACAGGCGCTGGTCAGCGGAACACGATTGCACGTTGAAACAACGAACACGAGATGCTTGCCGATCGATATGCTTGTTTGTTGTACCCGAGAGTACGACGCGTAACTATTCCGTCAAAGTTCAAGGACTCGGAGGCAATCACAGACCCACGCAACGAAGCCATACAGAGTACTCAGTAGTCGGTACTCGGTACTTGGCAGGAATTAACCCAGCGGGGTGGAGTTTGCGCTAGATCAGGGACGGGGAAAGTATTTCTTCCACTGTGGCAAAGGACATAACGAAGTCTTTAAAAAAATCTAAGGCAGTATCGGAAAATGCAGCTCACAACAAGACACTGGGACAAAATACAACCTTCAAACACGCGTTTGAATCAAATGTTCGCAGTTAACGGCAGGCTCTAAATTAACCTAACCTACGCTAAGCTAAGAAAACCTGAACTAAACTAAGCCACCCTAACCCAACCCGACGATTGCTCTTGAATCCTGCTTGCACAGACAGGAATGAGGCTGTACGAAGGAGATAGAGGTAGAGAGAAATTCACCGCACTAAAGGTCCGCGACTTTGGCCCATGATCAGAACGACGGAGAGCGAGATATGTTTTCATATATAATATGTAAGTTTGCCACCCCTGTACCAGATGAAACTCTGCAAAGGTATTATAATATATTATACACATACAATGATAGAAAACACACTGGAACAACAATGCGAGGAAGCTTAACGTGCAGTGGAGAAATCAATACTGAACTGGCTTCTTTTCCAAGCCTTAAAATCGGGAAAGAAGAGACAAGCGGATTTGGTGAACTCGGTAGCGGGTAAAAATATTCATAAAACTTGATATCAGTTTGGGAATCCTTAATTTTGGATAGTTGAATGATAATGAGAGCGAACACTGCATCTTTAGGCAAAAGGAACTACGGTAAAACCTGAGACAGCAAAATACCAATTAGGAGTGGAAGAGTTTTCTAGAAAGAGGCGACCAGGACTTACCGAGTCTTAGAGTACCAATTCTTCTTCTGCGTATGGCGGAGGAGAGTCGGTGGTTATAATGGGGTGCTTAGGTTATTCAGCCCGTCCACGGCATTAGCGGTAACTTGATTCAGCACTGATGTGCCTCCGGAAAACTGGTAAAGTGAACATTCTTCTACGATTTTTATGTTCTGTAGTTTGCGTTATGTCCCCACATTCAAATCCTTAAGAAATCATTCCACCAATGGTGATAATTTTAGCGGAGCGAGCTACATTTGAAGAGGCGCTGTGAATTGCAGACCTTCTTCTGAAGGTGAAAGGCCCCAATCACGATATCTACGAAGAGCCGGAGTGGAGAAACACAGACTGGAAGTGGAAAACACCACGCAGAAAACAACAATTACGTCACAATAGCGCCAACCCGCATGACTACTAGAGAGTTATGAGATCGTCGCCGTCGTTCAATTGTGTATGGATAATAATTAAAACATATGGCCGGATGATGTCATAATGACATTTAAATGGCAGATGATGTGATGAAGCTACAGTGCTATTTTTATTCTAAGTGACCTGGATAATCAACACATCGTTGCGGTTAATAGGTACTTGGGTTACCTAATGATGTAATCATCAAATGCATTAATTAGAGAGAATTTTCTTACACTTTGCAGGAAGAAACTATAAAAAAATTTGAACAATAATATTAGGTGGTATTCAAAATGTACCGTTTCAGAAAAAAAAGCCAATTCATAAGGATAATACTGAAAAGACAGCGCAGTAAAAATTGAACATTATTCGCCGTGATGTTTGGTTGACCTAATCGTTTCCATTTTATGAAACATTATTCGAAGTCCCCTACCAATTTGTAGTTAGCGCCGTTTAGACATTCTGTGAGTTGGGCCACTTCTGCGTGGACAGTCTCAAATATAATGATATAATACCACGCAATTTTAAATAAGGTAGGTAATAGATTAAAGAGATTTTTACGATTGGTTAGAGGTATGAAGCGAATGAGGTATTCATTGTATAATTTTGATAGTCTGAATGCTTTCAATATGTTATCTTGATGGCACGATAGGTATTGATAACATTTTTCTTTAAATAAAGACTATTTTAATTGATAGATAATCGAGTCATTCAACGAAGCTAAGTATAAAATACATCCCCATGAAATAAAGAAACTTTTTTTTTAAAACCTCCTAGATAAGTAACTTTGTGATGGAACAGTATTAAAATAAACTTTTGGACAATACTTTACCATGTCAATGCATTATTGATAACGTAATATACCCACTTAAACAAATACACGTTGTTTAATTTTTAAATATTTATTTAGTTACTTCATATAACACATGGTTTATATATAAACTAATGTGTTCATTGTTAGTTACCAATTTTATAATATAATATGTTTACAGTGAACATAACGTACGTTTTCAAAGAAATCAACTTATAATTATTAACATCTGTTTACAGGCCTTTGTCTTCCATAGACGGTATATCAAATTGCCCCGCACACGAGCTTGGCGTGATACCTGCGGTTGCAGTCCAGATTCTAGATATTCGATACGACCTGCATCACAGAAAAAGTACAAAACATCTTCTTCAAATCTAAGCGAGCTGATTGGAGATAGTGGCATTTGAAATAGGAGACACATACATCTTGGTGGTTTGATATTTTGATCTCATAATATACGAATCTTCATTTTGAGGCATTTCGACCACCCATAAACTTAAAATATAAATTGTGAACAAAGGATTGATGACTAACTTAAAGGTTTGATTCGTTCATTGACCATTTTGGTTGTCTTAGGAAATAGATATAAAAAAAGCAACTCGTTAGTTTTAAACTGCTTTATTTTGCAATGCGATGGAGTCGGCTAATATGTTTACTATAATTTTGAAAACTGGTCAAAATATGACAAATTCAAAAACGACACTCATCATTTATCAAGAGACGGGAGAAAGTTTAACACTTTGAATTATTAATAAGCCTAATTCAACATTATTATTGACAATAGAACACGTGACGGTTGTTATGGTGTTTTTGATGGGAAAAAAACCGAGAGGTAGTAACATTGATTCCGTTGATCAAACATTAGTCGAATTCTGAAAAAGGATTTTTTTTTTAAATTCCATGGAAAGACAAGTAGACGTAAGTCAGACAATCGTTGAATTAATTATAGGCCAGTCAATTGAGTCTTTAGGGTAGTTGTTCACCGTTAGATTTGTATTTTTAACAAAAGTCTCCGATTTTCCCCCTCTTGAATATATTTTGCAAGGCTTTCGGAATACGCTAATATCTCTTCCATTGTAAAAATTAATCAACACATGTCCAGATATCGACCCCTCCTACGTAAAGTATCGTATCTTCAAAATCGTACATTTACAGGATAGTGGTTTAAAGAGACAGAAGATTGGTGGAAGCCGAATTTTTTATTGTTTTGCACCAGATTTTAGACCTTCATTGTCAATTACGTGAAAAACGATAAAAAGCTCATCTTACAATTAGCTTCTGTCTTTTTAAATCATTGTTGTAAAGTTTTGACTTTGAAGTTACGATATTTTACATAGAAGGGTCGATATGTACCTGAATGTCACAGTTTTATTCGTGTAAAAACCTGAGTATTGAACAAGAATAATACATTTCACTGGTAAAGTTTGGTGGATCGTTTACGTATAAGATAAAGTTAACAAACGAAATCGGACAAAACACTTGACGAAATGTCACACTTACCACCGAATTACTTGTTTTATCCACTTCGAATGGTTTAAACCAATTCGTAGTTTCAGCTTTCTACTTTTGGCGAGGTCAATCAGCTTGACCTGAGACAAAGTCATGATGTTAACAGGGAACTCGTCCGAAGAGCGGACTCGTGTTTGTTGAAGATAAGCGGAATATTCCGAACAAGAATATTAAGCACAGATTATTACGCACATGATGATTCCGCAGATGGAAAGCTCCGAACAAACATTTCGCCATATATACTATCAGTGGTGTGCATTGCTCTGTGATCAAAGGTAGGCTGTCTGTAGTTTTTAAAGTTCGGATATGAATTGTGCATTGAATATTTGAAAATTGCAATTGTATTATCATTTTCGCTGATTTTTTTGGCCCTCAGAAAAAAATAGCATAAAAGTTTCTTATTAAATTACTGAAAAAAAAAAGTTTTCATTTGAAATTTGTCGTATTTTTCTATTACCTTTTTTAATTGTCTTAAGCATCCCCTATGAACTACAGGCCACTGATAGCTATAGAAAATTCCGGGTACAGATTATAGGGCACATTAAATATTTAAAAAAAACGTCACTCCGTACACAAATTACTGCGCACATTGAAAAGTATGAACACGAATAGTTCGTACAAAAAAAAATCAAAATTAATAATTTTTATTTTCATTGCCCGAGGGCGTTATTTTAAATTAGGTCTAGTGGTCATAAGCCGATTTTACTTCACCAATTTAGTTAATATCATAATGTTATTAAGCTCCGGTCATTGAAAATTCAACAATCCAAAATTAGGTATAATCAATGTGGGGGAATCACCGTGAGGGGAATAATCGGTGTGCGGAATAATCTGTGAGCCGTAGATCGGGATAATCACAAAACCGTCGATGATAAGTATTATCCTTCGACCGCGCACGTTTAAATGCTGACCGATAGTGGTTGGAACTAGTTTGGAAAACTCGCCCGCAGTCCCCCACTACACGCAATTCACGCATCGGTGCGCAAATGCGTCCACAGCCCGCAACACTGTAAATAAATAAAAGTATAAAAATAAATTAAAAAATGTTAATATCTATTAAAAGCTTCTTACGCTTTTTAAGATCATATTATAAACATTTTCCAGTCCTAAAAGTTATAAATATTTCAATAAATACCAACTCTTCTTGTGACACCAATCTTCTAATAAATGTACCATCAATAGAAAAGGAGGATAAAATAGCAACTGTAAAACTTTCATCTCTATACTTAAATTTTCTAATAAAACCGTGTTCATCTGAAGCGACCTGGCGGGTAAGTATGTTTTTCTGTATCTGTCTGTACATAATTAGTTAAAGAATAGGAAGTAATATTTGTACAGCGCCCTTTGGGTGATTTTTCACAAAAACGGTGCTATACAAATCATACAATTATTATAATTATTGTTATTATTACATAAGGAAGAATCTCTTTAATAAATAAGAATGATTCGACTGTACATTAGTTTAATTCCGGCTGTTATTGGTCTCAGGTCAGCTCACAGGTCCGAAACACGCCTATCTCGCCTACCGCAGGGTATATGGATTATCAGATTAGGTTTTATCTCAAGGTTAATCAGAGGAATATAATGAGAAAAGGCTACTCACACAAATTGGAATGAGTGAGAAAAAAGGTTCTAGATAGATACTAGTGACGCGTGATCTATACAAGATTAAATTAATTTTAAAAACTCAGTCTCTATAATCTATTGACCATTCTCACGACACCCGACACTCATGAAGTAATCCAATTGTGTCCAAAACCAAAACATCCATAGATCTACGACACTATTCAAAACTATTTATACAACTTCATGCATGAAAAAAAAGTACAGCTGTTCTTCGTAAATTGATCAGTGTTTTGCTTTACCAATTGGGGAGAAAGGAGAGCAAACGCAAAAAAATATATTTAAGAATAAAAATAAAAATAAAAATAAAAATAAACATAAAAATAAAAATAAAAATAAAAATAAAAATAAAAAATAAAAATAAAATTGAAAATAAAAAATTAAATTAAAAATTAAATAAAAAATATAACAATAAAAAATAAATAAAAAATAATATAAATAAAAAATGTAAATAAAGATAAAGATAAAAAAATAAATAAAATAAAAAAATGTTTGAAAACATGTGTAGTTGAAAACCAGTGAAGTTTTGTAATTGGAAACCTTAATAAATTTTCCTAACTACCGGTAGAATTTATAGATACATCGCCCATAATATTTTGCGATAGCAGACTACACGCGTGTATTTTTAGTGCCCCCCGCCCTTTAAGAAAGAATATAGATTTTCGATAACTTTGCAATTTATAGCACGCGAATGTGAATGGAAGAAGAAGCCGGGGATTTGAGGAAGACATGGCACGATCAAGTGAATCAAATACTGAGTCGGGCCGTGTCAGAAGTCGAAATAATTGAAGAGAATGTATAAGACGATGTATGAATGTGAATGAAGCAAGAAGTGTATGCCAAGATCGAGTTGTTTGGCGGTCCGTCCTCTCTGCCTACCCCTGCGGAGAAACGGCGTGATGGTTAGTTAGTTAGTCGATTGAATCTCAGAAGCCGTAATAATTTAACAAGAATTACCTACTGGTGTGAAGGCCCGTTAACTGTACTTTTTATTTTTTATTTACATTTTACAAAAGAAATAATACAATGCAAAAAGTCAAGATAAACTACTTTTTTGTATTCAATTTATTTTTTAAAACTTATTGAAGTTTGTAAACCTCATTGTAATATTTTAATCATTGAAGAAGATAATATTAACACATCCCAAATGAACCACGAAACCGAAAAAACAACAGAAATTAAAAAGATTTCAGTCGCATCTGGGACTCGAACCCAGGACCTCTACCTATCCGGGGTAACCGCTTAACCAACTTAGTCCCAGATGCGACTGAAATTAATTTCTGTTAATTTTTTGTAGTTTATCTAACTAACTAACTAACTAACTAAACATCACGCCGTTTCAGCGAAGGGGTAGGCAGAGAGGACGGACCGCCAAACAACTCGATCTTGGCATACACTTCTTGCTTCATTCACATTCATACAACGCCTCATACATTCTCTTCTGTTATTCCGACTTCTGACATGGCCCGACTCGAGTATTTGATTCACTTGATCGTGCCATGTCTTCCTCGGGCGTCCCCGGCTTCTTCTGTAGTTTATCTAACGGGAGCTTATTATTCATTAACTGTTAGATACCAACCTATTTGATAATAATTTGAATGTATGAACCATTATGGCGGCATAAACAGTAGTACCTAATTGAACATTAATTTAAAGCTACGCACGAACATGGCTATTCAGTTTAAAAAATTCTATAGAAATATACTACTGAATGCATCATTTGCATCACAATATCAAAATTCTCAATATGGAACGCTGAGCATTGAATGCATCTGGCGATGTTGAAAGGTATAAGATATGAATTAATTAGAGGATAATACGCAGCAATGTTAGATGTTTGTTATGCGTGGCATATAAAATGAAAAAAATAAATTATATTACGTATTTGATAAAGCGGAAATAATAATAATAAAAAAATGAAGTTAACGATGCTATTGGCTGAAATTCAAGTGAATATTTATATTAACAATATGAAAAGCAAACCATTAGCTACCTACGAGGGGTCAATTTATATAATTGCCTGCCAAAAAACAAAAAAAATCCACGTATGTTTAAAAAGAAATTGTTCTTTCGGAAATTAGCTGTATAAAATAATTAAAATGTTTAAAATTGGAATACATCTATTTAGGTAATCATTATATTTAAGTAACCTCCACACAGCATCCCCAGAGTTGATATAGGTCTTGAGGAATATTATTTCCCTCAGGGCTTCCTCTGTGGAGTTACTGAAAAAAAAAGTGAAAAGTAATTTTCCTTTTCAATAAAAAAAAAAAACAAAACTTGTTTTAATTTTCTCTAAACTAGAGATGCAACGGATTATGATTAGTCGGATATCGGATATCCGGCATGTGCCTTGACCGGATAACCGGATATCCGGCTGCAGGAAATCAGGCCAGTACTAAGTTAGAATTGTGTGTGCAAAAAATTGTACGTTCAAGGTAAAAAAAAAATTACCCTTACGCATCGTAATTAGCCTAACTTATTAACTTTAACCAGCAACCAATTTTGGAAAGGTTTGCGAAAATATACCTATCATCTCCTTGCAGCAGCATGTACACTGAGATACTCTTTTCTGAAGCTGACAATGTATATGAAAGCAAACATAATCGTTTATTACCTCTAAACGCATAAAAGGAACGGCTGCGCGGGCTGTTCCATAAAATTATTTGGGACTAATTCCAATTTTAAAAAAAGTTTTACTCCATTTACTATGAAAATATAATGAAATACATATTTTTTATGTTAAAATAATCATTATTAATGGACTTAAATTAAAAATTACCTATTTACGTTGGAGCACAAATTTTCCGTACTTAATTTAAAATATCGACCCAAAATAAGGTTTTTATATTAAGATTTATGTAATCATATTTAAATAGCAAATCTGACAACTAAACAACAAACAAAAAAAACAGTGAAAAACCGTAAATAATATTCAAAGTTGCCTATAAAATCATGAAAAATTGATTTCTTTAATGGCCTATATTTCATAATTTAAAACAAAAATAAATAAAAATACTTCTAATCGGAACTAGATATTTACTATACCTTTAATTAAAACAAGATCATTTAGTTTGGGTGGGTATTTTGGCCTTATATCTAAAATAAATCGGCGCAGCCGTCCCCTCTTAACAGCTCATTCACAAAGATTTGCCATTAGTAAATTTTACGTACCTATTAAAGGTAGTAAAAAATGTTAAGAGAAAATAAAAAATATTTTTGATTCTGTCTACCTGTTATACTTTTCAAGTATTCGGCTTCGGCCGGATATTGGATTACTATTTGGCCGGATAGTAATAAAATGGCCGGATAAGCCAGATTCCAGATAGTAACCGGATATACGATGCATCTCTACTTTAAAAATCTAACTTTGCTTGAAAGTCAGATAGTTTTATGAATTTATTTCCTAATAGATTTTATAAATTGGCCAATGATCTTTTTTATATTTACCCTTCGTACGTGTTCAGCATTAGGTACTTACCAATAAAGTTGAATTCGTCAAAAGCATGAAATGATTAAGTAGGTACTCACCTGGAAAGAAAAAAAAACACTAAATTAATACGTATTATGATAAAAAAAAATGTTATGCGAACATAAAAGCCACGCGAGGAGAACAATAACATATCAAATTCAAAGACAATGAAGCTATATTGCCTAATGAAAACTTAATGGTCCAAACCCGAGCAAATAGCACAAAACTGGCTGAATTTTATTCGCAGACAATGTTGATTTAGGATTATGGACTGAAGGCGTATATATACATGCACTGGGCGGGTTGTTACTGCTTGGTAAACACGAAATATGAAGAAACAGGTACTCGTATGAAGTAGTACGTGGATCCGTGGATGGGAAACGTTGCTATCCACCTCACAACTCACAATGCTCGTATTAAATACACACAAGACGGTAAATTCCGTACAACAAGTGTACGAAAAGCACTTACTGTATGAAAGGTAATGGTTGAAAAGAGCCCTGCTTAGCTGATACATAATATGTGGGAACAGACGCGGTTATTCAACAAGGCCAGTCGAGCATGTGCCCTACCCAAATTTAGCGTATCACACAAGTATTTATGTACATTAATGCAAACGAATAAAATAATTTTATGAGTTAAAATTTTCACGCCAAAATTATTGCGTGGTGTATGATTTAAAATTAAATTACTGCAGTCTATTAAACGCTAGAAGGACATCGGAGAGGGATTATTAATTAATTCGAAAACATGATAAACATGATGATTATTACACAATACGATAAACATGATGCTTTTAAAAAGAAAAACATTTATTACATATTTTTACAATTTAGATGGGGGCACTTATCAAAATCTAATCAAATTTTAAAAAAATTGGAGAAAAATAATTGCATTCCTATCCCGGTACGTTTAAAAAAAAAGTTAACCATTGTTTTGTAATCTGTATTTAAAAAAAAAACATTAAAGCTAACGTTTATAAAAAAAAATAAACTAAACTAATTTGGTTTTTTGGAAAAAAAATCGGCTTTTTAAATAAAAACCTTTTTTTTGACGATAATTAACATTTCAAAATATTTTGTAAACCATACGTGGGATGGTCAAAAAAGTGTCATATTTCTGATCTGATTTTGATAAAGGCGTATATGTAATAAATATTTTTCTCTTTAAAAACATGCGAATCATTATTTCGAATTAATAAATAATCCCTCTCAGACGTCCTTCCCCCCCTTGCCAGTATTCGACAAAGTTTGCAAACAGGGTATACCGCGGATGTGCCCGAAATATTGGTCAACTACGCTTTGGTTTCACATTAATGCATACTTTGATTTGTTCGATCAATTCGGGGCTTGCATATGCCTTGCCCTTCTGTGTCAGAAAAAATTGTCTTAATGGCAATTCTCAAGTCTCTGTTGGTTTCATTATATCCAAATGGACGACTTGATGTAAATTTATTCATTAAATAATACTATGATCCAGAAGGATAATCACGACAAAGGTCACTGAAAACAGTGTATTCGTATACATTAAATAACTTCGTGTCACTAAAATTTATTAAATTGTTATATATTTACTAAGCAGGTATCAATGTGCCCCACCCAAATTAGAATCCAGGGTCCGCCTCTGTACGAGAATACACGAACATAATAAAAAAGATTTATTTTATTATTACCTATTGTTAAAAGAAAATAAAACAATTTTGTTAAAAGAAAATAAAACAATTTTAGGAATAATATTGGCTTGGTTTTATGGCCATATAAGCGCAAAAAACATATATTCTCCACTCCCTCCAATAGGACAACACTCGATTGCCCAATGAAACTAGATACCTGATTGAAGGGGGGGCTGACTTAACCAAACAATAGGTCATAAAGCGTGGGCTTAAGTTATTTAATTAAGTATTTTCCTTTGGTCAATCAGACCACGAAACGCAAAACGTGAAAGTGAAACGCCAATAAGGTACTCAGAAAATATCTCCATACATAATCAGACAATAAACCTCGGTTTGACAGTCAAGAAATCCGATGTGGAGATAATATTACGTACTTTCAAAAGTGATTGCTTTATTTTGTGCTGACAACGTTCCGGCACTTGACCTAGTATATTCGGGTTCTCTGCTTGGGAACGCTTATTGTAATGGCTATGCACCCGAGCTACTTGCAAGCACAATTGAAGGAGGAATTGCCAAGGAATACAATGAAATTGCAGCTGGAAGGGGTTATAGCATTAAAAATCACAACCAATCTGTACATCAATAAACAGTCTCTGGATGGTGGTAAAATAGAATAATGTGCAAGAAGATAAAACGGAGAAATTCAACATAAAAAGGGAATGATGTTGTGAATTTTGTGTTTGTAGAGAAGAATCCGAATGATTCTGTATTATGTCGTGGAACCTGTATACTTAAACTAACACTGACTAGAGAGAGAAGCTTTTACAAATTGAATCTAATTAACAACAAGTGATGGGAGAAGGTAAATACACTTGAGTATTAATGTAAAAATAATTACATAAAATAAACAATATTATTATATATAAAACTAATTATTTGATTGCAACGCCATTTTGGAAAGAAATCAATCTTTTGATATGAATAAGGGTCTAAAAATTTTTACATGCAAACAAACACAACTGGAAAAATTGAAATAAAAATTAGATAAAGTGTTACATCATCAATGAAATATTACTGATTGGCAATTTAAAAAATAAATTCATCACTTAAATTTATTTTAACATTAATCCCTATATTGAGAAATATATATTTTTATTTCGATGCCTTGGTTGTTCATTGATTTTGTTTAATTTTTTTTTTTCAACATAAATACACAATAATTAATACGTAGATGAAGAAACAATTTGTTTCGAAACATGTTGATTTTTATTTATTAAAAAGTGGTTTACACAAAATAATTCTTAATAATTTAATTGAAAATGATGCCACAAAGTGATTTTACCTTAATTGAAGATGTGAATTAAATAATTCGGTTGTGATGTGTATGCACGTAATACTCTAATTCTAAAATTCATATCAATAATTATTAAACAAAATAATTTCGGATCTAATGTTAAAATTCAAAAATACATCATTCTTATTCCCGTACATATAGTGTATTGATACCGCCGTATTTACAATAGTTGGTGGTGTAATGGTCAGGATAGTTGCCTGCCGAGCAGTTGGTAACAAGAGTTTGCGCTAGTATAATAGAATTATCTATACAACATTGGGCAGACAGGGTTGCTAATACAAAGATTCTTCATCGATTAGCCAAAAGTAGCGAAATCGTGGAGGCAATAGCAATAAAACAATTCCAATATTTTAGTCACGTCATAAGGAGCAACAAATACAAAATACGTAACTGAAAGTTCAGGGGAAGATTGAAGGATGACGTGGTAGAGATAGACGCCGCATCTCAGAGCTTCAAAACTTGCATGGTTGTTATGAGTGCCGTTTGATACAGTTGACCAAGGCCCAAACTGTAGGGTAAAGATCACTGACGTCAGAATTGATAGACTTGCTCTAATACAATTTCGATGGCTGGAGGCAAAGGTAATTTTGGCACCAACTTAGTTATCTGCCGTCCACGTTTGTTTCGCGTAATTTTGCAAGACATTTATAAAAAGGGGCAATTCGGTTTTTGTAAACAAGTCGAACTGTTTTACTTAAATTGACGGCACGCCTAGCTCGCCCCCGGCCCCTCTCATGTTAGGTATCTATATTTATTTTTTGCTGTGGTGAAGATGGACTGTGGTGATTTTGTTGATACCTGTATATAGACCCGACGAGCACAAACTGCGTGGAGGCTGTGCAACTCACCACTTACACAATAAAGAGAGGATCCGAACCTTTCTAATTCGAGACCCAACTAATTCATCAATTCAGCATCACGACTATCCACAATGAAATCGTTTCCCAAGCTAATGACGCGACTCGCTCTGTTACGTAAGCAAATCGTGGGGCACTCGCTCACATCTTCAATAAGAAAATTACATTAATCAGAGTAAATGTAAATAATGACCCATTCCAGCGAACAAGACAGACTTTCGAACAACGACCAAGAAAGCGGATAAAGCTATGAGTAGCAGTCTATTGTACTGGTAGTTGGCTGATTAGATGTTCAATTTGTACAGAGGATTAATAATTTGTGGTTTTGATATTGCTCATAGCATTACGAAAGTATTCTACGAAATGAGAACTGATAACTTTCAGTCTAGACATTAAATGATGAAATGACAAAGGGTAGCGTACTCAACAATAAACTGGGCTGCTCAATTTAATGTTGTCTAATTGGCTGTACAAAATACATAATACAAGTTGCCTCGGAGCTCTCAGTTCCCCAGTTAAACAAATGATGCTTAAAGTTGGTAATCTACAACGTCGAAATGACCTAGAACACAAAACTAATTTAAACCTTTGACAAATATTGTACAGTTGTAACAAAATAATTCTTCATTAAAACTGCCGGGGTAAGGGTAAGGGGTTGGGTTCAGCAAAATTAATATCAAAACTACGATATTAAAAGGACACCGCGTAATCCAATAGATAAATTATGAAATACTACCGTAAATTTTGAATTATTAATGGTACAAGAGTATCGAATATTCAAGGCTTAATTTGATTAAATAATAAACTCGATGAGAACAGTGGCGGTAAATAAAAAAATAAAAGTTTGTACTCGTATTAATGTTTTCTAATTTTAACGCGTTTATTATTCACTTAATATAACAATAGGCAATTAAATAACGGAAGTAAGATATTCTTTTAAAAAATATTTTCACGTAATTTCATAAAGGACGGATTTATTTGATGAAGACGTTTTACACGGTAATGATATTAATTAGCGACAGGAACAATTTCGAGAAATTCACGAAAAATATTGGTGGATTTATGGCATGCAAATACCGAAACTGAATATAAGAGCTCCCCATTGGTGAACCGACAACCAATCAAAAGAACGAACTTTAGATTCCGCTCTCATCATCAGTCCGAGCTAGCCGAAAGAGAATCGTTCCCTTCCTGATTGCCGGCGATTCAACAGCCCCATTTGTGCTCCCGTATTAGCTTCCACCTTCCACATTCGTAATCAATAACGAACTTAAATATGGTGTAAGTGTAATTTACTACTAAAGCCTGTAAGTGATCACAACCTTTTATTTGTTACACGAACACCTACAGTAATACTATATTACTTCGGAGAAATCAAGCTACCCAATACAAATTAGATATTATATTATATATTTGATTAATATGAATTTATATTCCACTGTACCTTGTTATCTACCTTCAATATACTCGTACATATAAAGAAAAGTGTCCAGGGCGGTGTTTGTTTCATATACAAATCTACAGATTTATTACAAGCTTCGTTTTACTAGGTAGGGGTTGGGGTAGGTGAAACCAATATATGATTTGCAATAAAAAAGTTTTAGTGAATACCAATCATTTGAAGTTTTTTTTTAAGTTTTATTTACATATACGATTTATTCTTCAATTTTTCGTTTTACCCTTAGGCATTCGCTATTACCTCACTCTCCCCTACCGCCAACGAATGGTGCGTATTGTATTGGCAAGTAATAATATGTAAAGGAAGGAGATTGAATTAAAAAGGCCCATTTCGATTAAAGAAATGGATACAACCATTTTTCTCCCTTTGACATTCCAACATCAAAGGGGTTTTATTCGAAAAAGGTATTGACTTTCAGAGCCAAAGGTGTACTCTGTCAACATCAGCTCAGCAGTAGTAGTCTTTCAAAACGCTCCATGAAAATCTTATATTATTATTTATCAGGAGAGGAGAGAGATAGTCAAAGGGAATCTCCTCGGATAAACATCGGGGGAGAGTAATCAATACAGTTGAAAATAGATCGGCAGAAGCACTCCACAGAACACACGCTACGCTTTAAATCCGTCACGTAAGTTTAAGTCCGGGAAGAAATCTTTAGACTGGTACTTGTATTGCTTGCTTCTAGGGCAAAGGAAACCTGATGCAAATACTTTTCGCAGGAGGGGATTCAATTTGAAGATCTCGCTTTGTTCGGGTGGAGGATTCGATCAAGACCAAACGATTGCAGCAAAGTTGCAGTGTATATTAGAAGCTCGAATCAAAAATAAACATACGACTTCACTGAGCACTTAATTATGAACCATTTCGATGCCGTTTTAGGATATATATATTATGTAAGTATTCTATTCTATAACGGTAAATTTTTTTAAAAGGAGGGTATGGGTACCGCTACCCCGGGAACCATTAATTGGATAACCAACACCTCTGCCATAAGTCACCTCTAGTTGTTCGCTACGTTTGGTGACTTAGCAGGGGTGCCCGGGTTCAGAGATGAGGTTTGTACAGGTATTGGATGCGAATGCGTCTACCAACCAACTGCGTGGCGGGTCGGTTTTGGGAGAGTTAGGTTCGTGAAAATCCCTTTGACCTATCCGGCCAGCTCACTCGACCCATCGCGCCTTACACTGCAGTGGGAGGATAGTTCATGCGATGGTCACTCCGGAACATACTGACCCCCAGATTTCTACCCACCCGTCATACCTTTTTCCTTCCCATAACTTTCTTTCCATAAAAAATCCCTCCGCACTACATCCTCAAAGATGGCACAGGCTCTGAGGAAAATGTTTTCTTCAGAGCCTTCTATGTGAAGTTAATATAAAAAAAAGAAAAAAAAGAAGTTGGAGTAAAAATATTCTTTAAAAATTGCAATTATGTAGCTATTTCTTACTAAATCAATACAAGTAAACCCATAACACGTTGCTTATCTGACAACTTTGTCCAATATACAACGCTATTTTGCCTTATCGAACTAGTAAAGATTATGAAAAAAAAAAGTATTATTGAGTCTTACCGAAGTTTATGAGAACAAAATGAATATTCGAAAGCTCCATTTATACTTTATGATAGCAATGACGTTGTTAGCTGCAAACAAATGTTTTGGTTTGTAATTTCTAGAAAGAATAATCTGGAAATATTCTTGACGCCAGAGCTCACTGTTGAAGTTAATAAATAGATGTTTTGCCTTATAATAGAAGATGCATCTACCTATATGGAAAATTGAACTTCTCGAGTCGCTTCCTCATTGCTGAGGATCGTGACCCTCACTCCAATTTCCCTGGTGTACAAGGCTCCTCCACTCCTCGAGAGTCTGCGCTGTGTAGAGAGCTGCGGACACTGATGTTCCGGACACCTGCGAAATTTGGGCACTCCAACGCATCGGTGAGCTTCCTCTGATTCTTCTGCCTTCCACTTTGCCAGTGACCAAGGGTTTCTCCAGGTTGGAGTTCTCGGTTTGGCGAGCAGCATGCCCAAGGAATCTAAGGATACGCTGTAGGCAGATAGTTGATAGCCTGTCGTGGATGCCAAGCTCTTCCAGGATTGATATTGACGAGTTTGTGCGCCAGGCTGTCTTGAACATTTTCCTCCAGCACCACATTTCGAGGGCGTCTATTCGATTCCTTTCGCTGGCTCTGAGTGTCCATGTTTTCAGCCGGAAAGATGGGAAAAATCAGCGCCCGGACGAGTCTTATCTTGGTGGTCTTCTTTATGCCTCTCTCACCCCCACATCTTTTGAATTTCGCTCATGGCGTCTTTTCTCATGCAAACAGTAACAATAAAGTGAATTGATTTAATAATAAATAACAAAAACAACGTCAATTACAAAAATTCAGTATTGTGCCAACCCTTTACTTGGGTCATCATTATTTCTAACGGAGAATAGGGGTCCATAAAAGGCATTAGACAAACGCGTCATACACTCGGTTCACCGGAGAGGGTCACACTAACAACTACCACTTGGGAACTAATGCCCCGCAAACAGAAGTGGACGCAACGCTTTATGATCCAGCCGAAAAGTATAACAACGAGGGTTAAATATCAATTTTAAATGGCAACCCCACGTACACCCAACAGAATAATGAACTTGTGAAATCACGTCGGGTTTGTGTGGGTTAACTTACCAAAAGAAAAAAGAAGAAAAAATTTACTTTTTAAATACTACATTCTCAACACTAGTTCAAAAGTAACAAGTTTTACCTAATTTTTATTCTATAATATTATTTTCATACAATGGGAGTTTGTACCCGCTAAGCTACCGCAAGTAGCTTGTCAGCAAGAGTTTAATTCAACAATATATAAAAATAATCACGCAAATAGTAGCCCAATAATATAATAAAATAAGTAAATGCATGTCGTGATAAATGTTCAAAAGTTGTAGAAAATATTAAAACACTAGAACAGTTTTGTTATAGTGATAACAGATCCCAATTACGTAATAGCAATTAAATAATATTATAAAAATATGAAAATATCAGCAAGTATTACACAAGTTGAGAAATACAAAAAAAAAACAGTAGTACAGTTTTGTTACAGTGATGCTTCATAATATAATAGTAGCACACAATTATAAAGATATCCGCAAATATTGAGGACATATACAATCAAGGACACCATCATATTTCTATAAACCAAGAAATTATATGTTACTTGCATACTACAAAGCATAAAAACTCACGGCTGGTGAGTTCTTGCGTTCTGAATTTTGCACAGCCATTTCAATCTGGAATTTCTAGTTCACAGCAAGTAGTTTTAGCACGATACGCGATTTACACCATGAGCTCCAGAGCATTGAAATATCTGATATTAACCGTAATAAGGATGAAATCTACACAGCTATTTTAACGTCAACGCAGCGATTTTCAGCTCGTCACGTCATTTATACTGTTATCATGAACTACACAGAACTTTTAAATAATCGATCGACTGTTAAAAAAAAAAAATGATAACACGCCAAATTGTTTTAACTCGTATATTTTTAACTGTCCAATGATAATAAAAAAGAGTGCGGAGTTATGGGAATATGGAATTACAAAAAATCCAACTCACACAATAAGAAGGATTTATCGAAAACATTTTCACATTTTAGACCAAAATCTAGCAGAGAAAAGGATCAGTAGTGAGAATAATTCGAGATCACAAATGATGGGATAGGTCTCAAATTTCTTTTATATCGGGCTTAGCACTTAAAATCAAGTCAGAGTAGAAATATCGGATTGTTTTCGTAAAAAAAGTTAGTAAAAAAGAAGGAAGAAAATTTCACGATCACATGATATTATGACAGGTAGGCTCTATCTTAATCCTTTCCTTTCCAATCGGTTTTAGTACTCCAGAATAGAATAGTTGGCAGAGAGGATTCGTAATTCGTATAAAAGAGATTGGGACGAGAAGGAGATGTGGGCGAAAGTGGAGTTGGTCCAGACAGGTATGTCGGCGATACCTGGAAACATCCGGGATAAGAGGTGGGTTACACACCAAGGGGAAGGGAATAAGAACTGATGCAGCATCTGAATAGAGAGCGCCGGCTTTACTTTAAACTGCAGACGATAATATGATAAACATTATGCCCGAAAATATAAGCATTTTATTGACATGACGTAACAAAGAAATTTCAAGAATTGAAAGATAAAGATAATTTTTTTCATTCATTTTGTAAGTATTATATTCTGTGAGGGCTGTTTGGTTACCTTCCAAAAGGATTATGAAAAGGTGGTTCGGTCATATACAGCCGACTGCAGTTGATGTGATTCTTATTATTGTTACACCATTGGAATAGGTAAGTAATGCGTAATTTTACAAGCAATACAAGACAGGTTGAAATCAATAAAAAAATATATATTTATTTTATTTATTAATCTGGGCTTTTAGATGGAATTTTAGAGAGGAATATAATGAGCTATCAAAAAAAATTACGAACTTTTTTTTTAAACGTTTAGAGTAACATGATCATGATAGTTATTTTTTAAAGAATCTACTGATGCCCGCTCAATTAAAAATTATGGCAATGTAATTATTTTTTAATACTAGACACATTTATACATTATACGTATTATAAGTTTCTGACATACCTATGTACAATCCTCTCCTATACACAAGTTTGTGCCTCAATAGCAGCAAACCATCAAAAAAAATTAAAACATGTTTTCGTTAATTTAATTGCGAAGTTAATTTTATATATTGTGTAATTTCCTCGAAAGACACGTAATTATTTTGTTGCGTCATTATTAATATAATTAATACGAAAAACTTCGTTTACACAACTGTTTTTGATATATAAATATCTACATGTTTCAAAGCTTCCCTCGTCAGGAAATAATTACATACTATTAATTTAATTAATCATGTTTTATTTAATTTAATTAATAATAATAATTGGATGTTTTGTACTCGTATATCGCCGTTTTGTGAAAAATCACCTCAAGGGCGCTGTACAAATATTACTTCCTATTCTTTATCTAATTATGTACAATTACTGTTTATCTTGATGAGGAAAGCTTTGCTTCAGAAATATGTAGATATTTATATATTAACCACATTATTAGATGTGTTTTGCACCTGTTTATTATAACTAACTATATATGTAAATGCCCAAATAGGGCGTACATAATACAATAAATAAATAAAAACAGTAGTGCAAACAAAGTACTTCCTATTACCTAATTATATATAATATTGTATATACAATTCATTACATTATACAATATAATATTGTATATATAATGATGTCATATACGATGTAATATTTTAAACAGGTACAATGATGTGGGTAATATACAATATCAATAATTATTATTATCTTTATTTTTAGTTTTCTTATTCCCCTTATAAAACTATTTTAAAATATAGTTATATTTAAAATAATTATTGTTATATATAAATATATAATAGTTCTGAGAGGGATAGACCAATATAAGTATTGAATAATAAACTGTTACAAAAAGTAAATATTTTACACATTTTTATAGCGAAAATAAATTTGAAGGGGGACTAAAGCAATAATTTAAGTTAAAATTGAGCCTCAATGGTCAAAATATCTGAATTACCCTTTCGCACTAATCTTCACAGAATAAACTATGCAATGAGTTACCTTTTTCGAATCGCAATAATAATTTACATATTATGAATAAAATAAACATAATGTACGGAAGATTTAACACGTGTTTACGTAATTAACCACAGACCGCTATCATTTTAAACAAAACGATATCGCAAAGCCCATATGATAAACTACTGGCTTTTTTGCACAAAACATAATATTTAAAACGCATTAGTATTATAAAGGAGGACAATACTTGTTTATTTAGATAAAATAACACCTACCTGATAAGAAATCGGCTTTGTAAACTATTAAAGTGTTTTATTACAGATGTTATTATTGCTTTCATTCCAACTTATATACCTTTTGTAAATAATGATTTTAATTCATACAAACAACAGTTTATAGGGGAATCAAAGGCGGGCATATATTTATAAACGGTTTACACAAGAAATTCCAATTTATTCACGTCGATATTCGTCGACAAATAAACACCGATATATTTCCGTCTAGAAATCGTTCAGGCTCGCGTAGCGAACGTAAATCGGGAAGAAATACATACATATTACTCAATGGCAAATATTTTTGAACATGTTTTATTTATCGTAAGAGCATTTTTACCTATACCCCTATACACACTACTAAAATATTACAGAATAACAACCTTACGGCTTTCGAATATGAAAAACAGTGGTTCTAAGTCGGAACATTGCTTTTTGGTAAACTTGTCGCGAGTGTTACGCGAACTTGTCGTAAGTGTTCCGCTACATTATGAGAGCGTATTAGTTAGGAAATTGTGCTCCGACCGCATTTCCCCGTCAACGAATCTCAGTTTCTGGAAATTTTCTGTAAATCTCATAAAGCTGTTTGAATATTTGTTTAAACTGAAAATTTATCAATTTAGCTCTTCATTTCAATGTCAGTGGAATATTCGTGCGAGCAATTGGTGTGAACGGAGTTGTAATCAGGGTAGGCAGAAAAAAAAACAGCGAGTAGGTATTTAAAAAAAAATGTTTTTCCTATACAAAAACCAGGACAATCATTGCAGTTCACTTTATAAAAAGCAGAGTGGCTTAAATTAGCATCTTTGTCTTTGTTATTAGTTTAACACTAGAGTTAAAGAACACTTACGTTGTTTAAATGGTACTGTAACCACCTAATCTCATCAGATCATACTTTGAATAAAACTACGGGAACTAGTCTTTTGCATATAAACGGCATAGGAATATGAATTGACAACATAAAAAAATCTTTAAATTAAAAATAATCAGAAATAAATTTATCTCATAGTCCGATTTTAAATATGTTTCCTGTAAAGCCTTCCACATCCTATCAACTATTAACACCCTGTACCTCTGTTACGTTGCCTCACTCACCCATTTAATTAGAGTTATGTAATCAAGTAGTCTATTTTCCACTAACAATGGCTGTCTTTTAAAAATCATTATAGGATTGGTCTAATGACTTCATTATGTCCCCATTACACTGCTGTAATTACTATTTATTTGTAATAATATATATTATTGTTGTCTCTCTCTCTCTTACTCATAATACTATTAAATTATTGTCTCATAATAATTTATTCTTTTTTTGTAACATATCTGTCCCACTCTATTGTTTTCTGTACCTATATATGTATATATATGATAACTATGTATTATTGCCCTGAGGAAGATTGATCTAAACGAAACCGGTTGAGGTAAAAATACAATAAATTCGTGGTTTATAACGAAGTGTTTGTTTTATTTAATATGTTGTCAAAACACAAAGAGACTGCTTCTTATGAAAATAAGTGATGTTTATTAAATGAGGTATTTGAGATGCAATTTTCTTTCAATAAGAGGGTTATTTATTCATTCAGTGCAAATTACATGCATTTTGTTGTTAGATTTATGACATTAATGAGTTTGGTGTGCCGCATAACATTACTATCATCAAAATTGTTCAGTTTCTCCGATAAAGGTTGAGAAAAACTGATCCAGCGGGGGCATAAAACATTTATTGTAGCCGCATACGATTTAAATGCAAGCATTAGTACTATTTTTATTATCTGATCAATCGGGTTTACGTCAAATATTTTCGCCCGCGTGTAAAAAGGAACCACCCACGCAGAGATTCTCGCCGAGAGTGGAAAAACTTAGCTTCCGAGAATGTGTAAAGAGAGATCATATAATGAACAGATTATTTCGCGGTTTCGTAGGAAGATATACAGAAATATGGGATTAAAAAAACACGCGCCACACTTTTCGAAAGAGCAAACATATTAAACAGTGTCGGGGTGTTTGAGGGGAATATATTATTAGTCCGTTGAATTTCAAGGTTTATTTTACAGATTGATGACACAATTCAGAGCAAAATGAGAGCTTCGATAAAATTTGACATTTTTTTCCGCATGTAACAATTTTATGGAGGTGTATTTATGCATCCATAAAATTGTATGAAATAGGTTGATTATGTCCCAGGAAGACATGGCACGGTCATGTGATTCAAATACTTGCTTGGGTGGAGTCATTATTTGGAGTTCAATCGGGGATTAAAAAGGGAGAAAAAAATTCCCTCATCTACAAATCCCATGTTGGTTTTTTCCATAATTATTCACATTTTTCCCTGGATCTTAAGGAATTTCATCAAATCACTGCACCAGCGATTCACGACCGAGCAATAAGATACAATTTGGCGATCTGTGGCTAATGAACGTGACGTGGTAGGTTATAAAAAAAAAAGTTTTCTAAGAAAATCTCAATTTACGAATGAAACTGAACGTTTTGAATATAAAAAGGTAACATATAACATAACTATTTTCAACTCGCAACGTTATTTCCATAATGTGCTATGGTGGTTATAAATATTCAGGAAACGTCATATTTTTTTCATAATACGTTCAATAAAAAAAAAAAGATTTCTAAAAAACAGCACTGAAACTAGGGCAAAGCCGGGTAATAAATACGAGAAATAAATAATTTAAGGCGCTAAATTAATATGGACATAAATTTAATAAAAAAAAAACAAACCGGTTATCTCACCGTGGCATTTCATGCATAATATTAAAGAAAGTAAATTCGGTCGAGGTTCGTTACTGTCCATAACGGCCGGAAGAAAACGAAAGTTGACCAGCAACTGTAGATCCATCGACTACTAACTATTATATATATATATACATACATACATACCACTGAACTAGACATATCACGTAGTGCCGGCATTGACAGCATTACACTTACTTGCTAGGCTGTGCGTTATTCGTGAGGTGGAAACAATTTGACGTATGAATACGTGAAATTATTTTGTTCACCTACTTATAAAATGGTACGCATATATCACTGCACAGTCTCAAATTAGTATGATTAAACACAAATAGAATGAAAATGTTATGAAATGCCGTACACAAATGATATGCACTTTGTTCCACGTTCATTCCGCGAAAATTCGGCGGGTGATTAATCAAAAGTGAAAATAGCACTGGCACCAATACTCTGCACAAAAATGGTTTTGGTATTAGATTAGATCATTTGGAAGCTTTAGAAATAAAGAAAGCCGTTAAAATTGATAGAAATATTCTTAATAACTAACTAACTAACTAACTAACCATCACGCCGTTTCCCCGCAGGGGTAGGCAGAGAGGACGGACCGCCAAACAACTCGATCTTGGCATACACCTCTTGCTTCATTCACATTCATACATCGTCTCATACATTCTCTTCTATTATTCCGACTTCTGACTTCTTCTAATATTCTTAATAATCAACGTAATTCGTCTTACAGTCCCATGTTATACATATTTCCGGTTAACTCGAAATTTCTCACTTCTTCTTAAGAGGAACGGCTGTGCGGTCTGTTTAAAAGAAAACTTAATTTTGGATTTGAGGAAAAAATACTCACTTAAACCTAACGATCTTTTTTTCATCAAAAAGTACATATAGTAAATATCTGGTACGGATTAGAGGTAATTTATTTATCTTTGTTTTAAATTATGAAATATAGGCCATTGAAGGAATTGATTTTTCGCGATTTTAGAGGCACCTTCAACCATTATTTGGGGGCTAGAGGGGTTTTAAAAAAATTTACCCAGCCTACTTTGAAAATATAATGAAATAATTTTCTAAGTTCCCTCTAAAATTATGAAAATCGATATTTTTTCGTGGTATATACTTCATAATTTAAAACAAAAACAAATAAAATATTCTCATTAGTGCTAGATATTTAATAAACCTTTAAATACAAAAAATATATATATTATTCAGTTTGGATGGATATTTTGGCTTCAAATCCAAAATTAAGTTATGTATGGACAGGCAGCGCAGAAGTTCCTCTTAATCCCTCCGTCCGCTGGCGTTATGTCTCTTTCTTTCCACATATGTTGTATCATTCTATTACATATACGAGTAAACATATCTCTGTTTCACTGTCCCATTGTTTCGATTTATAATTTGTCTCCCTCTTAATATATTTTGTATGTCTCACCTATATATACGCGCACTCTATGCGTTTTTGCCCACTTAAAAAATTTACCCTGGCGAAAGTAGTGATAAGCGAAGCAGGTTGGTGATGAATTTAAAAATTGATTAGTGGTTCTTAACAAAGTGCTTGTTTTATTGAAAAAAAGTAAAAACCCCATAATGATCATAATACCATACATATATTTATGTAAATAATTTGTTTTTTTAGAAGAAGAATTCTTCTTCTAGAAGATTTTCACTTTGTGATGTCATTATGTATTTTAATTAAAACAAAATAACTTTGTATACATCACTTTATATAATAATATATAATAAAGTGACGTATACAAAGTTATTTTGTTTTAATTAAAATAAATAATTTGCCCTATTTATTACAGCTTAACTTATACTAATATACGTAAGAACACGTGAACAATTTATATAATTGCCCTCGAGACGAAATTAAAAAAGAAATTGCTCCTCCTGAAATTAACGGAATAAAATAATTAAAATGTTTTAAAGTTTTAATACACCCTATCTAGGTAATCATTCTAGTTAAGAGAAAACATAACTTTCCTTTCAAACCAAGAAAAACTAATATATTTTTTTTTTACACATTTTTGTTATCATTAGGGTGAAAAAAAACAATTACTATTACTTTTGGTTTGCATCCCTAGGTGAGAAATAGTTCGTAAAGGCCAACCTTTATTACGTGAATACACACTAGCACGATCGACTCCCGTAACCTTGGTAAGTAAAACGTTAAAAAAGCAAACGTAAAACATTTTTTATTTGCGTTCGCATGAGAAAAGGTACCGTCCTTGAACGAACACACGGTTAAAAGACTGACCGGTGTAACCATAGATAGTAAATAATCATTACCTATGGTCAATCTACACTTTTCACATAATATAAAACAAAATTACGTACACAGAAAATGCTCATTGATCATTATAAATAATTGTACCCTGTAGTTTCGCAGTATAAGCGTAGAATACGGTTTACCCTGAGAACTGTCAGAAAGGAAGCTTCAATGGACACAACCAGCAGCAGATGAAATGCGAACAAAGGAAAGAGAAAATATTGACGGATCGTGATTCATTTGCGTTTAACACAGTTTAACATTGCGAAAGTCTTTGAAGTTTTCAAACAAATAAGAACATCAAGGGTCCGAATGAAAGGTCGATTAAACTGGTCAGATCGCTTAAGTGTGTTATTTTGAGAAAGCGAAAATCATCATGTTAAGGGATATATTCGACATAGTGGAAGATACTCTCAGTATCGCCCTGGTGAAAGACCACCATTCAGAATTGAAACGTTGCTTGAAATGGCTTATATTGGTGACCAGATCTGAATAGCCAGGATTGGGAATGCCATAGTCTCACTGGCTCCAGACGGTTGGGAGCAGTTAGGGACTCTTGTGCGGTAGACATATAAAAAAATAAAAAAAAACGTGAACCAGCGATTCTTGAGCTTATTTGAAGTAAAACGTGTAGATAACATTATTTTTGTTCACCAATTCAGAGTCTACGATATCTTTAAACGTGTATTTTAATACCACATTTCCTCCATTTCAAAAGCTTCAAGGCAAATATAAAATAAATACTAATAAGTTTTGTAAAGTGTCCTTGATGTAACGTTGCCCAAAAATTGAGCAACAAAGGTAAGCCAAATTCTATAATCGGTCAAACATTAAATAACTAACCAACATGTCCAAAAACATTGTATAGAAAAAAATGTTAAAATAATTTCAGGTAATTCTTCGTCTAAGGCAATTTTTGTTAAAAAAATATTAACTATTTCAGAAAAAAAAGAAGTATTGAAGATCGTTTATACTCTGTTAACTGAGTACAGCTGTGGAATGAAAACAGCCAAAAACGAAACAAAAAAAAACATCCGGAGGAAATTAAAACAATGAATGAAAGCAAACCTCAACAACAAGCGGGGCGAAACAAAAAAGCATGGCACGCTCACACAAAGACTAGTGCACGCAAGAGACGCGAACCCGCATCCTTGACCCCGCACAAAGCAGCAGCAACTGAGGGGATCGGGGATGCTGTAGCTGGGTGAATACTCGGCGTTACGTGGACAGACCAGCAAACAGTCAGCCCTGAGAACGACCGCAGAAAGCAACAACGGCCGCAACACATCTCAGGTCAACAGAGACGTGATCGGTGTGTACCTGGCACAGAGAGGGAAGGGTATGTATAGAGACTAGGAGATAGATGATGGGGAGTGTGTGAATGTCCACCACCCATACCCACACAATAGAAAAACATCGATGGAGATTTTACATGAATTTTACTAAATATGCACCAATGACCAATTTTGGAACATACTCGTGCACACAAAAGACGAAATTGTATTAAAAATTGTCAACACTTTTTATGCAAATAATGTTCAACAAAATGACAAATTTTAAGTTTCAAAGTCGCATTTATTGGGTCCAGTTAAGCAGTTTTGTGCGTTTTGAGATAATCAAATTAATGTTTCGAGATCTTAAGAGAAATTGTTTTCAAGATAATTCATGTATACCAGTCTATTGCATCCTGCATTATCGGAGCTTCTTTTACAATGATATTATATTAAATTACTCTATTTGACATACATTTTGAATGAAAAATTACCTATCATAAATCATATGTAACTCAACAAGAATTATTAAAAATTACTTTCTTACTTCGAATCAGTTGACTCAAATCAATGAAGAATCAAAACGGAAGAGTTGAATTATTGACCACCGGATTGACAGGATATGTACACGGAGCTAGGACTTATAAAAAACAATCGCAAATTAACAACTCTGAGAATGACTTCTTTACTTGGAGTAAGTTACTGTAGAATAGAGTGGAAGCATTTGAAACAGAAAAATAAACATTGAATAAGTGTAAGGTTTACAATAAGCGAAAGGGCATTTTCAACATAACTTGCAATAAAACATTTCAAAGATGAAGAACGGCTTTTCCACTTAGGACCAGTTACTGAAGAACAAATTTGAAAATTTGTGGACGGAGCGTCAGACACATTCATCACCCAGCGCCGTGTGCTGCCGAACACGGGACAGTCACGTCTGCCAGGGGCGATCGTGCCATGGCCGTGTAAGGCATACTGTCGATCGCTCCGTTGAAACCTCTCTTTCTGTTACATGCATCGTTTAAGAGGAAGAGGGAGAGGTTGCAACGATGCTCCCAGCAACAGCACCATGAAGGTGGTCAGGGATAGGTCCGCTGCAGCCTCTCAAGATTTTTCATTGGCAAAGCATGTAACTGAAAGAGAGGTAACAGCGGAGTTCTCGGAACCAGTACCATGTATCAAGGGATCCATCAGTTAAGACTAGGATAAGCCAAGGCGTTGGACGGATGATGCTAAAAGATGCACAGGTGCAAAGTGGAAGTTAATACATAACTTCTGTAGTTCTGGTAGAACATACCGGTGGAAACTTTATTATAAATATCCAAAGTGAGAACGAGAATTATTTTTGCTGCATAAGAATAATATTATACCCAAGGGGTGGGAAGAACCTAAGTTTAGTGTTTTAAAATATCTTAAGGATTGAGCAGACACATTCTGATACAGAACTTATGCTTTACCTGCTGTAAGAACTTTTCATTACCGTAGAGAGTAATTATTCCTGTCATTTAAGAATTGTTCCTAGCAAAGTTTTAATATGTATGTGACTCGTAAAAACGGGACCATTAGGCGGTAAGTAGCGCCGTTCGATTTAGCATCAGATGACGTCATGCTGTAGTCAATTTCTCAGCGATATCGTCTCAATTGGATTCAGATGACGTCAAGCCGAAGCATTTAGATTTATCGTTTTTTTTTATTATTGTAAAGTGATCAATATTTTTTAAGGTCTTAATGTTAATCCTATTATGTTTCTAATTAGGTACTAATGCAAGGCTGATGTAAGCGTAATGAGTAAGATTAAGAAAGGGACGCTTAGATGGTTTGGGCATGTAGAGCGAATGAACGAAGAAAGGAGTGTAAGAAGAATGTATGACGCGAATGATGTGAATGGAAGAAGAAGCCGGGGACGTCCGAGGAAGACATGGCACGATCAAGTGAATCAAATACTTGAGTCGGGCCATGTCAAAAGTCGGAATAATAGAAGAGAATGTATGAGACGATTTATGAATGGGAATGAAGCAAGAAGTGTATGCCAAGATCGAGTTATTTGGCGGTCTGTCCTCTCTGCCTACCCCTGCGGAGAAACGGCGTGATGGTTAGTTAGTTAATTAGGTACTAGTTTATCACCAGGCTTGGCCCGGGATCTGAATAGAAACATGAAATATAAGTTGACGTCTTATCTCAACTATTCACAGTAACTTGGGAATATTAAAGATGAATGAATCATGATGGGAATGACGTTGTATCGTGAACGGAAGTACGCAAGAGAATAAATGTATGTTTTATCTTACGTTCAAATATGTCAGTAGATTGATGAGGGAATGTGCGAGGTCAAAAAATCCAACACTTACCTGGAAAAAAGAAACTTCTGTTAGAATAAAGTAAAACACCAATATTATAAAAAGATTCACAAAACATGTTTTTTCCTTTGCATATTATTTATATTTTGCTACACGTAGTATTGATTACAAATTCGATTCGTCCGACTGCTAGCCGTGGGTCTTACTTACCAGGATACCTGCCAAATACATATGTAAGAAAAGTTGTTCAAATTTCATGACGACAAAATTCACTGTTAAGCAGCAAAAACAGAGGGCTTCGCTGCTTATGACCAGATTTTCATTTCCCATATTGATTAGAAGTCGAATTGGATTATTCAAAATACACACATCGAGAGTTTGATTAAAATAATGACAGGAGAATAACAATACTACTCGAATACATTCTGTTCAGAATTACTATTATATATCGACACACTTAACTTCGCAGTCGGGTTGCGCCGCTGTATACATTTTGGAGAAAAAAAATCCGTGGACTTAAAAATAGTCCTGAAGGCCAAATCTGGTTCTTTTAAAGGAAAATTCCTTATCCTTTTCCTTGGGCTTAAAGATATTTTGCTAAGCTGCGATTCCCATTACATGTCAATGACAAAATATTTTAAAAAGAGTTGTTAAATTATCACAGCATTATTAAAAATTACAGTGCATCATTTTAGAATTTAAATCCCTTTTATCTGACATTTCGGGCATTTGGCATAGGTACTTTACGAACATCACAATTTTGTTAATTCGGTTCATCTAATAGCATTATTATGCGACAAATAACTCACAAAAAATTAGGTAAAATTTAGTTTTATTTTTTTGGTAAAACTAGGCAAATATCGATATTTTTAAAGAATGTCGTTCGCTGAACGACAGCTGTCATCCGAGAGAACCGGAACCGCAGTTAAGCAAGAAGTATTTAAGCCTAAGGAAAATGATAAGGAATTTTCCTTAAAAATAACCAGAACAGGCCTAATGCAAAGTTAAGCACGTCAATATGTAATCCGGAACTGCTTCGTGGTCAAAGATGACCACGTCCGATACAATTCGGTCTTAAAACCTCTGAAAAAACACCAGCGCACGAACAATCCATTGCATTACTGCAACGACGATTACTATTTACTTACGAGGTCACCCGGCGTGATCTGCGGACGGAGGTGAAATTTCTCGCCGTCTGGCCCCTCGCCTTGGCTCGGATATCGGCGACAGCGTGAGGCAGCTTTATTGTTGCCAATCTCACCGGAGACCGAATCGAATCAGATACCTTCCTTACCTGTTGCGAGATTGCACCACCGCTGGAAAAGGTTGTGGCCTTTTTGTTTCGTTATATGTGTTTGTTTATTCTCTGCGGGTTGTTTCAGTGCGAAACTTTGTTTCTTCTTCTGCCACAGTGGACACGATTTACACAATACAAAAGAGAAAGAAGCTTCATGATTGAAAATGTTATTAATTTCATGGTAATCATAATGAATCTTTTAAAAATTAAATAAAACTTGCATTACATAAAAATGTGGATTCTTTTCATAGCCAGAGTGTTTTTGTCCGATGTGTAATTTATTACTAATTGACTATAAAAAGCACCAATCATAACTAAATAGACGTAAATACAGTAAAAAAATTGTTTATTAAAAGTGAAAAAAGTTTAAAACTTGTTTTAACAAATCATTAATTTTACCACACTTTAAACAGTGCGCTACTCAAATTCCGTGCTAAAAAACCACAGTCTGTAATAATACTGCCCGAGAAAGAGTCCAAAATAAATCACATACGTGCGATATGAATTCCGCACCTATAAAAATTTCAGTTCTAAGAAATAATTCGTAGAAAAACTTACTGGTGGAGCTACAGCGGCAAGCCGTGAAAGCGTGCAAACCTTAGGAATCTGTTAGCTGTCCGGGTATGTAGCGACTAACTAACTACCAACCATCACGTCGTTTCTCCGCAGGGGTAGGCAGAAGGACGGACCGCCAAAAAAAACTCTTGGGACACACTCCTCGCTTCATTTGCATTCATACATCGTCTAATAGATAATATTTTGTTATTCTGACTAGATATTTACTATACTTTTTGATGAACAAAAAAAGATCGTTAGGTTTATTTAGGTGGGTATTTTGACCTCAAATCCAAAATTAAGTTATGTATGAAACAGGCAGCGCAGCCGTTCCTCTTATGGTATGTACAAAACTATCTATTTGAACACGTTTGTTTATTTTGTTATCCGTATACATATAAATGAAGATAATATTACGTCGGGCTAGAATGGCACTCAATGCTGTCGTTAAAAGCTGAACTTCCATCCAATTGGTTTTATATATTCTTAAGTGCAGCGGTTTATTCCGGGGAATAAAGTTAATGGTACAATAAACAATAAACATTTAAGCATACTAGGAATGCGTAATGAAGTATCGGGCTTTCGAGAAGATCCACTTTTAAATTCGATACGACTGCCATTCGCTTTTACTATTGAGCCACTGAAAGCAAATGATGACTGGACTACTGCAGAATTACTGCATCGTAAATAATCTGTATAGCGAGATGTAATTAAAGGAATAATGTAGATACTAGAAAGAAAACGCATCAGAACAAGAATTGTGGATCTAAAATCCTTTCACGCCCAACAAAGGTCATTAGCCTTACGCACAATATTTTCAGGAATAGCATAGGGCCTAAGAACGATCCCGGAGGGAATCCGTACGAAGGGAATTTTTTCATTCAATAACCTAATTAATTTAAATAGCGCCACAGACAACTGAAACAAATAAACAGAATATACGACAACTACATTATTACTACACCGTAAACAACAGATAAAGTTAATACGATGCAGGTCATTAATTATTGATTGTCGAAAAAAGACCCTAAGGGAAGCATATTCAAAGATGAAACAGGCCATAAGGAAGATCCATGAGGATACCCGTGCGGAGTAAAAATTAATATGTGTATAGATGCCAGATTATAAACAAACAAAAAAATTGGTTGGGGAAGATAAGGCAAGAATGATTTTATTTTCAATAAACAATGTGTTACCAACAATATAATTGACGCTATAAAGTAAATACATAAAATGAGGTGTAGTGTGTTATGTATATTAACCTTCTTAATATTATTTGGCTCATTTATTACATGATTTTAACTTCGAAAACAGAGAATTTTATGACAAAGAGGTCTCGTTCATATCACAACTGAAAATTTCATATCGTGAAGTGATCGGGGAAGTAATTTCCGGACCATTTGCAAAATATGTTCAACCTAACAAGTAATGAATATTCCTAAAATAAAAATAGTCATTGCCGAAGACCTTGTTAAGGGGAGCTAAAACGCCCCCGATATTACATATCCCATTATAAACATTGAAATTTTAAAATACCTTATTTTCATAACAATAAACACTACCTTACCCAAAAAAGGTAAAAATATGATTTTGGTAACAAAAAGCGTCGTAATTAATATTATACAAATGTTATAGACAGGACCGATAAGTTAAATGAAAATATTTAAGACAGGACCGATAAGTTAAATGAAAATATTTAAGACATAAATTAACTTCAGGATCACCTTTACTGTGCTTCCGATTCGGTGGCTCAGCCAATCATACCATATGTCGCGACAGAAAACTATAGTTCGACCAAAAACAAAATACTGTTTCCTAGCGTCGCGTCGTCCGGAATCATAGAATAATGACTAGCACTAGAGGTGCCCTCCATGCAGATTAAAATAGAAGCCGGTGTGCCTTTAACTTAGTATCTTTGGTTCCAACCCCGAGCGAGCCAATGAAAATATGAAAAATACAGCGCTCTGTCTCTCTTACACTGCCTGCATTGAATATTGCCATTCCATTTGATCGAAAGGCAATGATGATGATGTGAAAAAAACTTGTAGAAATTTTAAGGCCCGAACGCCAGACTTTTGGATCACGAACACGCCCACATCGCCTTCGAATGGTCCTTTATTATATGTCCGGAATGAAGCGCGGTGCGGGAGGCGAGTGCGGCGTGGTAAGCCACCAATGGACGACAGCAATCTACTAATAAATCACGCCCTTCCTGCGCATAACGAGAGAAGTGTTTTATTTATTTGTGGTTCTAGATATAATTTAAAATTAAAGTCTTTGTTTATGTAATGTAGTCCGTATATCCACATTCTTTAAGGACATGCAAAGTTTCGCCTTCGAGGGTATGGTAGAATTAAGGCGAATAATATTATTTAAATGTATTTCGGATTGCAAGAAGCGGGCTTAGCCATCGTCGGCTGAACTGCGTACAATATATAATTAAATACTTCCAAGGAGGTTTTATTATACATGACGTAAACACTAGCCATATTCAAAACACGTTGTATGATTTACGTCCCAATCTGAACACGTAGTAACGTAGCTCCAACTCGTGTTGCAGAACGATTATGTAAGGACACCGTGTACGTTTTCTATTGAAAATAATAATATTGCTCGGAGTTATTGGATAGACATTATAAAAAAAATCTTTCGAAACGAGATTGCTTATTAGTATTAGATATTTATGATTAACGTAATATCGCACGTTCACGTTTAAAGTAAACCGATTGAACTTGTAGCCAGAAGCTTTATGTTTAAATGACGCATAGTTAATTGAAAAAGCGAATATTTTTGTTAAATATCTCCTCAACTCAATGGCATTACAAAAACCTAGAAGTAGGTAATTAATAATAATAATAATAATAATTGGATGATTTGTATACCGCCGTTTTTGTGAAAAATCGCCTCAAGGGCGCTGTACAAATATTACTTCTTATTCTTTATCTAATTATGTACAAACAGATACAGAAAAACATACTTACCTGGCAGGTCGCTTCAGATGAACACAGTTTAATTAGAAAATTTAAGTATAGATAGTTTTACAGTTGCTATTTTATCCTCCTTTTCTATTGATGTTACATTTATTAGAAGATTGGTGGCACAAGGAGAGTTGGTATTTATTGAAATATTTATTTATAATTTTTAGAACTGGAAAATATTTATAAAATGACCTTAAAAAGCGTAAGAAGCTTTTAATATTAATAGATAGTAATATTTTGGCTACTTTTTATATATTAACATTTTTGGTAGTTACTTGCTAGCTAGCTATAAGTCTTAGTTCTAAGTCTCTAGTTACAAATCTTACTTGTAAGCCATTAGTAATAAATTTTAGCTGTAAGGTATTAGCTATAAGGCTTAGTGATGTTAAATAAATTAAATATATAGCGTTCTTTAGGTGATTTTCCCACAAAAAACAACACTATAGAAGTAATCTAACTATTATTATTATTATCTTCCCGTCTCCCTTAAAATACCAAAAAAAACACTGAAAAGACCGATCAAGCAATCATTGTAAATTTCTATATGAAAAAAAGTATGTTTGTCTGTCTGTCCTCGATAAAATTACTGGGCCGGTTTAGCAAACAGTACCCGAACTCAAATTATCATTAAAATATATATATATATTGTGAAATACAGTGTATCCAATAATATTTCACAAAAATATCAGATCTTCATGTTATGTTATATTAACCCTTCAAGTGCCACGTGTATTTTTTTTTAAATGCTGGAGAAGTGTCGATAATCCATGAATACGTATTTTTTTTATTTATTTTGATTACTTTTATTTTTAGACACATGTTTCCAATAATGTGACGTAATTTTAGGACCGTGGGTAACGCGTGACGAATTTTACGGCTATATATCGTTCTGTGGCACTCAAGTACAATAATGTATCGGAACGATATATCGTTCGGGGGCACCTAAAGGGTTAATAACGATTCACAAAAAATATCAATTTTTTGTATCATGCACGTCAATAACATCAGTTAGGGACACGGCCTCGGGTTAAATCAAATATTTGTTCAAATGAAAAATGTCTACCTCATAAGATAGGTAGTTTAGAAGGTCATTCTTCGGAAAGGCATGATCATTGGGAAAATAAAAATCCTGTGCTGCCTAGATCTGATGAGTTATCGGGGACGTAAAACGTAATACGTCCCAGAACATCACGATTGCAAATATGCTCATTGAGAAGCTTACTCGCTACTATGAAGTATCAGGACTCTCGCATGGAAAGGTATGGAATAATTTTTTTTGCACATATTCTACATCGTTTGAGTATAGGACATCTTCATTTGCATAATACTGAGCTACTCTCGAGAATGCTACGAACCAGATATTCACATAATAAACAAGAAAACGGTGTTGATATAAAGTTGTTTAAACATTCTAAATTGTCATTAGTTATTATACAATATAATAATAATAATAATCGGATGATTTGTATAGCGCCGTTTTTGTGAAAAATCACCTCAAGGTATGTACTTTCTATCATGTTTTAAGCGATATAAATGTATCTACGTAATGTAATAAATAAAACTGATTAGGATTAGTGCTAAAAAAACACTGATTTTGGCTTGAGTTGGAAAACCATCGCAAAATTATGATCCAAAACGTTTATAACTCTGTCCAACCTGCTTGTTTGAACCAAACCGGTTTCAGTGCTACGAGCAACCCGCATATACATCTGCCCATACGTGCTTCATTCTGAGAAGAGTTTAAGGGTGAAATCGGTACGACCCCGAACAAATAAGTGAAAATAAACTGTACGGTGTTTAAATTGTCGTATTAATTTAGCGAATAAATGTATCAATCTCTTCATCACTGTACTAGAAACAGGGTGTGATTACAACGGACTTTCTAAATGGCTTTTTCGGTTATTTATCTATGATTTCAATTAGTTAATCACATAAATTAAACTTTAAAACTATCGACACAGTAAGGTTTCGGGGTAACAACACAACAACTCTAAGAGGTCACGGACGCCATTTTTTTTCAAACTTGCAAAAAACAAATGAAAATCACAACCGAGCAGCATTCAATTGTTTCACGCTGTGAACCAGAAGAGGCAAAAGTAACCTACCTAACAATTATTAGGCAGGAAGGATTAACAAGGTAGGTATTTATAATGACTATTTGGCTTTGTTTGCTATTATTTTCCGGCTAGATTTCCTCCTCGTGGCACTCGGGTTATTGACCCCGCTGGTGACGTCACGCCGGTGTAAAAGTCATCAGTCAGTGACCTAACCTTGAAAGACGGAGGCCCGGTTTCTCGGCGTGCAGTAAATTAAGCAAATAGCGATATTTTCAAATTAAGAATATCACACTCGATAATGTAAAGGAAACTTGCGAATGGACTTATTGACTAGATTGAGTGATATTTTCAATATAAGAACATCAAACTCGATAATGAAAGTGAAATGTACTTGAGATTATTGCGGTTTGAGTGATATTTTTAAATTACATATATCACGCTCGATAAAGAAAATGTGTAAATGGACTGGACTGAAAAATATTTTCAAATTAAGAATATCACACTCGATAATGTAAGAGAAATAAGAAAAATGTACTTGGGATTATTGACTGGTTTGAATGATATTCGCAAATTGAGAATATCGCTCTTGAAAATAAAAAGGAAAATTGGAAATGGACTTTGTGACTGGATTGAGTGATATTAGACCCAATCATGTCTAATAACGTCTAAAAGGGATCGAAATGACAATCTAGTCTCTCTGAACGGAAGCAATCTTCCCAACAAGCCTTCCATTGAAATCCTTGATATAACTTTCTCGATATAGCTTAGGCACAGGGGCTCAATCGAAGCCAGAGTCAAGTGTTAACCTATCAGAAGCTGCGCGTTTTGTACAGAGCGCGCAGATACTCTAATAATACACAACTGCTGACCCAGCACAAATCGCAAGTCCACGGCACTGTGGAATTTGGCAGCGACCTCTGGTCTGGAGCCCGAAAATACCTGAAAAAACACTTGACTCTGTGCAGAAACAGATAGATTCGCCTATCTCAAAAAAAAAAACTAATTGCAATCTTTATAGTACAGACGGCAGGTGGGAATGCTGTCCTTGTTCTACCGGTATTTCAAAAGAAGATGCTCCGAGGAACTAGCGTCATTAGTCCATTCGGCACCGGTGCACAGTCGGGAGACACGCCAAAGCGCGCCCAACATTTTTACACGATTGACACTTGTCATAAGAGAACGGGTCGCTTCTACGACTCGTTCTTGTTTTCAACAGTTTGGATTTATAATATTACATTCAACAAGACAAGGGAAATATATGGAAATGAATTTGAGATTTCAGTACAAATTAATTGTTGACGCTTTCAAAGCCACACACAGACTATATATCGACTATATTTTAGAAAGCCTTTAGAAAATCACTAAGGTGTTTTTTTTTTTAAAAAAATTTATGAGTACTGTGAAGCTGATGATAGTGAGGAGGGGCAGGAAATGGGAAAGAGGAAAATGGGGAAGTCCTTGGCTATTCAGATCTGGACCACCAAACACGACTAAAGTCATTTCAAGAAACGTTTCAATTCTGAATGGTGGTCTTTCACCAGGGCGATATTGAAAATATCTTCCACTCTGGAACGCGTCGTAAATACGAATACTAAATCTCGTATACTATATTATTTTTAATTAATAGATTAATTAACTAACCATTTCAGCGCAGGCGTATTTGGTTAACTCGATCGTGCCACGACTTTCTTATGTGTCCCCGACTTCTTCTACCATTGACATTCTCATCATCTTATCTGTAGAAAATCATATTAATCTCAAAACAAACATATTATTTCTAATTATTAAATTATCAAATAACACACATTAATCCAATAAAATTGACTTGCGCACGCCGGGATCGGGACCCGCGACCTGTGGATTCGTAGCCAATGATCCTAACCACTAAACCACGGAGGCCGCCGAGTATTACTAGGTTCATGTATTACTAGTTTGACGTAAATCAGCTATTCGTCAGCTTCTCATATCATGTGCAGTTTTATTTCAACAGACCTGTATTTCTCAAACGAGGCTCACTAAAAGTAAACCGGTACCTATTATAGTCCAGTGTGTCGGGCGCGACCAAAACCACCTTGATCATAAGGCCGGAACACTTAATCAAATCGGCCTCTTATCTTGTATGAGAACCTCCAAAAAATTTTTAAACGGTTAAAAATGTTTTGATAAACAGAAATAAATAGAATTTTCACCATTTTTTTTAAAGTCTCATGCGAGTTAAGTTCTATTCACATTTACCAGCACCGCGGAGTGCAGAACAATACAGTACAGACACGACAACATCAGTTGCCTACATTATCCATGAACAGATTCATATTACATATCTATGAACAATATTTTGACGTGCTGGTGGCCGCTTGTGACGTCTGCGCCTGCGCAGTTAGTATGAGCACATACTGTTAGCACCGCCATCTTTGTTAGTTGGCGTCATTAGACGCAGATATTGTTAAAACCGAGAAGATGGATAACGATAAACTGACTGAATTGGTCAGGTAAAACAGGTTATAAAATATTAATATACATGGGAATAGGATTATAAAATCCGAAAAACATGTTGTGTCTAACGCTCAGTCAACAGCCGTACTCGCTTCTGAGCTGTGTCTGTGCCGCAGGGTGTAATGTGAATATTCGCGTCTGTACTGCGCTCTGCTGTATTCTGCTCTGCGCGGTGCTGGTAGACGTGAATACACATTTAAGAGTACTTGAAGTGAAATAATACAAAACTACGTTATATAAATGCTTTGTTATTATTAATTATTAAGAGGCCGACTTTAAGCAGTGTCCCGGCCTTGTGATTAAGGTGGTTTTGGCTTGAAACGCCTCATTCCGTATACCCTTTACAAACGTGACAGCTGTCAAATAACGGTCAGGAAAATACTTTCCAAGGTACGATTTTTGCCGAAGATGTCAGACCATGAAGGATATTGTTTGTAAAGTTTGAAACCTTAAAGCCTTGAGGCAGTAGAATGTTAGAGACGTTTTAAAATGTCAGATAAAATTATGACGTATACTCATACCATGTTAACCTTTAAAATTTTATTACGTTGCGCTTTTTTGAAAATGAATCCAGAGGAGTACGTATCTTCTCCTAACATTGCCTAACTTTGCAGTTGGGTGTCTTTAGTGTCGCTAGTGAAAATTTTGGGAATAGAAAAAAATTGGGGATTTAAAGAATATGTAAGTAGTTGGCTTGTCAACTCTGTACTTTAGCGATTGGAACTAAAATGGGTCAAGCTGTGTAACTTCTTACCATATTCTTACAATATTAATTAAACTCTTTAAAAAAAATAAGGCTTTGGGTGTAAAAATTGTACCTTGGAAAAAAAATTGTTTATAAAAAAAGCCAGATAAAAAAAACTGTCTAAATTCCATGACGCAAGAGCACAAAGTAAGAGAGTTTTGGGTCCTTCAGACAAAATCTAGTTAAGAAGATGTGTTTGTTTCACAGATGACAATACATTTTTCTTTTATTTGAACACCGAACAAGAGTCCCAACTGCTCCCAACCGTCTGGAGCAAGTGAGACTATGGCATCCCCAATTGAGGAATGTTGTGAGGGTGAAGGTATTGGGGAGGGGAAGGAGAAGGGGAAGAGAAAGGTGGGTAAATACCTGGCTATTCAGATCTGATCACCAAACACGGCTAAAAGCCATTTTAAGCAACGTTTCTATTCTGAATGGTGGTCTTTCACTAGGGCGATACTGAGAGTATATTCCACTCAAGAACGTGCGCAAATATACTATATATTATTTTTAAATTAATTAATTATGAAACAGCACAAATTAATTACATAAAATTTACTTGCGCACTCCGGGATTTGAATCTGCGACCTTCGGATTCGTAGTCGAGAGCCTTACCCCTCGACTACGGAGGCTGTGATTAAATTAAATAATTTTTTTAATTAATTAATTATTAGTAAAGAAGAAAAAACAGTAACAAATAGGTTTAAAAATAAACAAATGGTAATCAGTTTGATTGTGTAATAAAATAGAAAAGAAAAAACAAATGGTATAAATAGAATAAACACAATAAATTGAAAATAATATTTATACGAGTACATTCTCGCTTAGGCGATGTGCTGGTTTCTTTTTGCATTTAAATTACGTTGTTTTAAAAATATCGTTCACCTCATTAAGCCATTCGCCAAGTCAACGAAATCTGTGTATCAATGAGACCATTAGAAAGTTTGTTGGGAGATTATCGTCATTATTTAACAGCAGCCTAAATCTTGTATTTACTGCATGGAATCAACCGAAATCTTATAAGATCACTTCAGAGATTGGAAAATTGTGTACGTAGGTTTGAAGTCAGGAATGAGAAATATCAATAAAAAAATAATATTATGTCTGGAAACTAATTAAAAGTAGAAAGATGATTTAAGGATGGGTAATTTCGGCAATTTCAACGTTTCGTCGTTATTTTAATATTAATATTCAAGTTCTGTGAAAGTAACATTATTATTACATTGTGGACCAGTTGTTTCACAGTGCTTGAATAATAACAGAACTTGGATGGAGCATTCATAGAACTTGAATATTGAAATTTTGATGAATCCCTTCCCGAAACAACCCACACTGAATAACTTTTAAATTCAAACGCTCTGAATCAATCGGCTTTGGCGTCAAACCGCACGAAACGCGGATTGAAAGAGATTGACAACATGTGATGAAAATCCTTTGGCGCCACAATACTTCAACTAGAGCGTTTATTCATTTTTTTAAATTGAATGATAAAGTTATTTAAGGTACCTATTTAAGTCAACATTAACCTGAGTGAAACGAAATAAAATTACAAATACAATGGTGAGGAGAGTACTTTTAATGGGATAATGCAGCTACTACAGAAGCAATCACAATTCAAGCAACAACTGCGCGATACGAAATACAAAAGGTGGCCCTCACTCAACAAAAGTGATAAGTTTATGGCAACGGTTTGCTATAGAATCAAATACTCTTATATTTACTCAAAAATGGCCCAAGCTTTTTCCACGTTAACTTAAGTTGTTGTATACATAAGTGCTAAACAATTATGCTTCAAAGGAAGTGACTTATTTGCCCACTGAAACAAGTGAGCACCCTCAACCTAATAATTCCAATATGTAACCAGTTAAGGAAAAAATATAACGATAATCATAATTAATAATTAATGAAATTGTAATAAAACGATTTTGTTGTTTCAATAAAAAAATGTGACTTTGCTATTATTGCGTGAACAGAAAAAGTAAAAATTACATGTAAATGTCACAACTCTACAACTAAAACATTAATAATAGTAAGTAATTAATACAAAAATTTTAATTATAGAACGAGGTACAGATTGGGAAATTTTGTGTAAATTACTAGACGTACTCGTACTTCTACTATTTTGCAGCTTTTGTAAAGCGTCCACCCCTAGGGTGATATTTTTGGTGACGAACACACATATGAATCGGCACATTTTTTAAAAGTGATATAAAGTCATTAAAAGTATGGAAAAAAACTAGCACAAATACCCAATCTAACCTAAGCTAACGATGTTTTTTTTTAAATCAATTAAATGATAAAGTAGGTTAGCTAGATAATGTTTAGGTACAATTTTTTTTTTCTTTCGTACTTTTAATGACTTTTAAAAAGTGTGGCATTTCATACGTGTGTTGATTTAACATGGAATCGATATTTTATCATCAAAATAGCGGAATGTAAATTTGTTAATTTTTTCAATCACTGTTCTGGCTTTATTAAGCCTTCCAAAATAGCACGTAATATTTGAGTGCTCACTTAAAAAAATATTAAGAGAGTCTACGAAATGTAAATGGGGATCCACGGATCAGAGTTCATTTATGCCTGGACCACACGATCGCCCAACTTCCCAACTCGAACGTCTGACGGATTGTGCAGAGGGGTAGTTCGCGCGCATTGGGCCAACATTTGCTCGAGTTTGGCGAGTTGGCCTGAGATCGCTCTGGTGGAGAACTAGTTTGGGAACCTATGCTTTCGTACAAACAACTCTAAAATAACTTCTTAAAAGTTTTTTTTTTCAAATTTTTTATCTTGTACCAAATACAACAATAAATACTTCGAAATAGTAGAATTATTTTAAAAAGATTGTCGCTTGCGTAGCGGTGTTCTGTATTACAGAATTTTCCCTAATGATAATTACTAACAAGCACTCGACCCGGTCAAAAAAAAAAAAATTATAATATATTTTTGATGCAAGGAATACAAAGCGTATCGATATAAAATGCTTCAATAGCCAATAAAAGCAGATGTTTTCTATTAAAAAAATGTTTACTTTGGTTTCGTTATCATAGGTAAAACATGATGTGAAACGAACAGATAAGAGCATAGAGAAGACATCTATAATGCGGTTCAATTAGATAAACAGACCACCAACGGGTGTGTATTGTGTAATGGTGTACAACATAATAAATAATGATAACGCTGTACCACCGGAGGCGTGATGACGAAATTCACATTATTGAAGGACTATCTATTTTTAAACAAGGAGGCAATCAACATACTCCAAATATTTGAAATGTAGGACCCTTAGAAAAATGCTCGGGATGCAAATGGAATCCTTTACAACAAATACCTAAGTTTTGGAGCAGGTCAACTGCACGCGATTCCTGATGATGCCCATCATGAAAGAAAAACACAAAAGTACAGCAACAGAATGTGTGTTTTTTTTTTAACTTGTTCAATCAACAACTAACTAACTTGCACGAGGGGGAGGTAGAGATAACGAATCGCTGCACAACTCCGTATAGAGGCTCACACTCCTCGCTTCATTTCATAAATCGTCTCATACGTACCTCTATTCAGTCGTCTGTTACCGACTCTTGACTTGACGCATTACCAGGTACAAAGCGTTTAATTCACTTGGTCGCGTCATGTTTTCCTCGGGCGTACTTTTTCTACTACTACTACTAGACTACTTTTTCCATGAATTGCACGTCATATATTATTCTAATAATTTCTCCATCAATACATATCGCTACGTTTGATGACTTAGCAGGGGGTGCTCGGGTTCATGGGGTGGGGATTGTCTGATGCGTCTACCCACCAACTGCGCGGCGGGCCGGATCGAGAGAGGCCTGACCGGTTAGACTCGACAAATCGCCTTGGACTGTAGAGAGAGGATGCATTCATGCGTCCGTCACTCCTGGACACGCTAACCCTCAAAATTCTACCCACCCCTCGTACCTTTTTCCTACCCAGAACTTTCTATTCTTCGTTTCCCTAAAAAAAACCCTCCACACAGCAACCCAAAGATTAATGAAAAAAGAACAATAAAATTGGCAGAAAGTTTTGAAGCAATCGAGGCGAATCGAATACAAGACAAATGTGAAGGCTTTCTAAAATAGTTTTTTTTTTACATTAGTACCTATGGTACAAGTGCCATTTAATGACAAAAGTTTTTCTTATCTAAAAATATAGTAACACATTTAAGGATGCCAGCAAAGGGAGGCACCTGATTACTTGTTTATTCGGACCAAATTTCACGTAAGTACCATCCAATAGTTTTAGATTACGTACTTGTTAGTAAACATAATATACGAAGATACACGCTTAGAAATGTTCAATTTCCAAGAAGTTCTGTTCTGTCACCGAATTGGCATATTGAAGTGAGTAAGTTTAATCCGCGACCTATTCGCACGGACTAGCGGCCAGGGGTAGGGAACCTGCGGTCTGTTGAATGATAAAAAAGAGAATAAACACAAAAATTAAATAAGGCAATTCTAAAAATATTCAACAATAATTAAACTGCTTTTCAATTGTGACCATAATGTCAGATTTAGTTTGAACACATAATAATAATAACCAGAAGCATTGACGTATTATATTTAGATTAAACGCGAAACGAAAAAAAATGGTTCCACTTAGTTGAGGGTAAAGTTCCCTCAACGCTATTCCACCACTTAAATTTAGAGTGCAGCCATCGACCGCGTTGGACATGTTACATATTAAAATGCCCAAGGAAGGGAACAATGAGCTTGCCTAAAGAAAATGACAGTCGGACGGTTGTGCCGTTCGACGCGGTGGCTTCAGTTAGTACAGGACCATCTTCCGAACCCGGCTCCTCCTTTCTGCAGTCAAACAATCGCCTTAAGAGCTGTATTAGTTTGGCAAACGACGAAACTGCCGAACCTGACATATTTAGCATCAATGAAGTTGCTTTTACACGACAAGCTTTGTTGCTGCTTGTATAAAATGTACCTACTTTTATATTTATTTATTTATTTTATACGCAATGTTAAATATCGTTCTATAATGTTAATGTATATTAATACGATGTCTTAAAAATAATTAATTGAAAAATTTGTTAAGTGTTTAAATAATACATTAATTGAATTGAATTGAGCCCTGTCCCGCGCACCGCTCACGAGTGCATAGTGGAACCCGCATCGACGAGATATTAATAGGACATGGCTTCTCTAATTGCATACCTCTATGACTAGAAGACATATTTTTTATGACCAAATAAATTACCGAAACGAGGCAATAAAGTTACTTGGGTGTTTATTAGTCCAATTTAAATACTTTATACAATGAACATAACATTCAATATATTATAGTTAGATCTTTAAAAATATATACAATTCAGTGGTTCTATTTGAAAATTATTGAATGTGCTTAATTAGGTTTTTTTGTTATACAGCACAAGAGTTCCAAGTAGTGGTGGGCGAAGCGGCTCGGTTTAGTGAGCCGGATCACTAATTCAGCTCTTTGTAGTGTACCGGTTCGGTAATCCGGCTCGATTGAACGACGGTTCGCGTTCCCCCGTAGCATGCCCTCTCCCTCGCTCCCTTGGCCCTCCTTAAGACGTTCTTAAGACGCTCTTACACGATACTTTTATCGTCCAGTTTTCATGTGGATTGTCTTTACAGAGAGCTGATTTAGTGATCCGGCTCACTAAACCGAGCCGCTTCGCCCACCACTAGTTCCAAGTGCTCAGAGCCATGGCCTTCCCGATCAAGGAAATATGGGGAAACTAAAGAAAGTGAGGAGGGCGAAGGTCATAGGGAAGAATAAGGCTGAGAAGTATATAAAAATAAGCACAGTTTAAACCAATTCAAGCAAGTTTTTATTTATTATTATTCTGAATCGTGGCCTGTCACCAGGGTGACACTGAGAGTAAAACGATATTACAACTTGGAAAGGTTTCCTGCCCCTGGACTAGCCGGAATAATCAGATGCGGATATAAATTATTTCTGGAAACGTCTCACATAAACACTCCAAGCGGAAACACGACACAAGTCTTTACCCAGAAGTCGGTGATGATAATATTCTGCGAAATTAACGAAACTCAGCACCACTGTTCAGAAAAAAGATTAGCACATATATTTATTTATTCTTAAATTTAAATATAAAAACAAAAACATTAGCCCCTCATCTGACTAGGACAACCCTGTGTTGATATGAGCGGCTTTACAATTTAATAATAATCAGTAAATAGTAATAAGTAATAAGTAAATAATAATACATATATAAATATAAGTAAATATTACTTAGTAAATAATAGTAAATAAATTATAATAATTAAATAACAATAATAATAAGTAAATAATTATCAGTAAATAGTAATAAGCATATAATAATACACACATAATATTAAGTAAATATTAATAAGTAAATAGTAATAAGTACATAATAATAAAAATAGGTAAATAGTAATATGGTAAGTAAATAATATGTAGGTAAAAAAATAAAATTATAAGTAAACTGCAATAAGTAAAAAGAAGTAAATAATAATGATAATATCGAGCATACATAAGTTTCAATATTGTTTACAACATATGGGATAACATGGATAAAGCGAAATCACCATTCTCAGCTAACATTGAATTTTGACCATTTTTTAAAAATAAATTTAGCGTATCTATAGTTTTAATGTTGTCACTGAGCCTATTGTATAACAAAGGAGCTTTACAAGAAAAACTCCTTTGTCCAAATGATGTTCTGTTATTTGCCGGCTGATACATTAGAGAAGAACCCATTCTAGTATTGTGCACTTGTTGTGACCTTATGGCAGTATCAATGTAATTTTAGAATTCGCTCAAGATGAATAAATGAATTAACCTCACGAAACTCTTAACAAGTTATTTCTGGCTCCAATGATGGGGGGTATTAGCGAATTATTAATCTTACCCGTTTGCTTGTTCCTCTACAAGGTCATGTAGAAAGGTGAGAGTTTTGCATACAAGGGCGCGATGTTTATAGCAAGCGATTACTCGAAGATCAATTCCCGAAAAAACATTAAAAAAACAATAAATTATCTAAACTAATTACCCATTAAAAAAATAATCCATTCTAAAAAATCACTCGGCATTCTCTGTGTCGAAGGAAAAGATTATTAGCAGATTGCTGTTGCGCGGAGAAACTTCCCAGATGCGCGCGCATCTCCTTGGGAAAAGTTCCAGAGAAGCGTTACTTTGCGTTTGGTAAGCGGAAAAATCTTATTCGGAGTAGGATACTCTATTAACACATTAATATTTTACAGCTTTGCGGGTACATCTTTATTTTAATATATAGATGCAGAAATGCATATTGAGCACTTTTATTGAGATTTTTTGGTGTCAGCTGGCGAAAAATATAATTTCTTTCCTTTTTAACCATATTGTATTAATATTTTCTGTATATTTTGTAAAGTGCTTCATTATTTGTATTAATGAATACCGGAATCTAATAGGGTATAAGTGCCAAAAAAAAATAAAGGAATATATACGCGAAATCGATAATAGGCACATATAACGGAAACTTAAAGGATGTAAGTGCCATATAAGAGAAAGATGTGTTTAATTCACGATGGATAGTAGGTACATTGTATCGGACGTACCTTCTCCCAGATTATTCCGACGCGGCCATTTTTCGTCTTCGTATTTATGTATAAGAATTTTATGTTTTGTTTGTTAATATATGTAACGGGCGGTCTGGCGAGCTTGTTCGCACCAGACCGCTCAAACTGAAATGACTGAATAAAAGCGTTGGAGCGGGACAGTTGGTGGGAGGGAGACCGACTTGTCGGGCATCTACACGGCACCGGCGGTCCGCGCTTGGTGGACCGCATAAATAGCCTGCAAACGCCAGTTTGCGGCAGTTAGCATTTGACCGCCAGCCTGATAAGTACTCCTCTCTGCCCGCCGCCCGCTCTGACTTCTGAACCACTCGCCTTGTTTCACTCTGACCACTGCTTACCTCCATCGGACTACTGCCTCGGACTGGACCCAATAAGCAGCTGCCTCGGACAAGATTAACAAAAGTCGTTGTCGTCAGTACCGTTCCTACTTGCAAAAGGAACGGTAGGAGAGCTACCTCCCCCTCCAAGCCTCGCTCCGTGGATTGGGATCAGTCGGCTTCTTCAGTTCGCTGGTGTACCAGATTACGTCTGGTACATACATAATGAATAAAATCGTGTTATTTTTTCTGGCACTTACGACCTAAATTTCCAGTAATCTCGACTGTCTCAAAATTCGAGGATTTTTTAACCATCGACGGGGCGTAAGTTCGACTAATACCTCCAGATGTGTAATTTATTAACTGAGATTGTACATTTGAAATATCACAGCGGGTCCCTGTTCGCATACGTTAGACCATATCTGTTAGCAAGTCGTCGAAGGTGGTCCATTTCTCAAGATTTTCCCACTGACCTCCGCCGGATTAAACAATGGCATCGCAAATGGTATTAAGGTATATAAGCCCGAGTCACGTACCCGAACTAATGTCCCCACGTGAATTATACAAATTACAATTGATACGTTGACATTACACTAATGGTAAATAATTACAAGAGTCACCTTCGAGCTACGATCAGTCGGAATTCTTTCGAAAGATATTATGTATTACGTTAAAATTAAAAGCCATTTGTCTAGATTAGTATTAATTTGTTGGTGAATTTGGCGGGTAATATAATTTTGCGACCATGAACGCGATTATTATAGTTTTGAAGGCTGGGCAAGTTATTAAAATATTTAAAAAAAAACACGAACAAAAAGTGGTAGCCATTTTTTTATTAACGAAACGACGAATGACGAAGTACAAATATTTAGACTTAGGTAAAATACAATTCTATAATAATGAATACGGATAGGCACCACCCGAATGGTTAAATACGTAATTATATTAATGCTATTTAATACCGCCACGAAAAAAACATATTCCTGCTAGATAATACCTGCATACCTTATTTATTTGTAAGAAACAAACAGCTTTTGATACAGATTTATATACATAGGAAGTTTTACAAAAGGTAAGCCAACAAAGTTTCTTATGCTAAAAGTGGTTAAGTAAATATGTTTTATTACAAAAAACAAAATAAGAAGTAAAGGAGGAGAGGAAGAGGGAGATAGGATCGGGACAGGAGATGCTCTCGATACATTTTATAGGCATGCATCACAATTTGTGGTCGTACGTATTATTGCGGTTCGATATTTTGAAAGGGTATTGTGAAGAATGTCGATATTGTGAAATTGTGCGTTATATTGCGCACAAATACGGGGAATTGGAGAATTTATCCTAAGATTGGTCCTGCATGCGGGCAAATAAAAAAAATTGGTTTTCCGGGTTGGTCTTGATGGTATGTGAAAGTTTATAAAGTTAACGAGTTCTGGCGAGTCCAGGCTATTATTAATAATTTTATAATAATCATTGATGACGTAGGATTTTTTTTAAATTTTAATGCGAAAACCGCACAAGAGTCCCCAACTGCTTTCCTATATTCCCACTGTGAGGGTAAAGAGAATACGGAAGGTAACGATAAAAAAGAGGAAGGTTGGTAAGTACCTGACTATTCAGATCTGGTCATTAAACATGGCTAAAGCCATTTCAAGCAACGTTTTGATTCTGAATGGTGATTTTTCAATAAGGCGATACTGAGAGTATCACCACTGAATGTTTTAATTGGGTAGTTTTAAAGTAAGGAAGAAAATGTCACTTCCTACAAACATACATCATGCTATATGGCACTTTCCTCCGCAAGTCAAACGATACAATGGAAGAACGAGAAAATGATGTTTAGGGGAATACAAATGGATCGAAGAAGTTGGGAAAATGTGAGGAAGATATCATATTATTAACAAATAATGATTTAGAAATATTTATTCACTTGCACGATTTAATACATGGTATTATTTCAGCGATGGAAGAGATCTTAAAATTTTATCGAATCTTCGGGATATCGGCTAGTTGCATTTATTTAGAAAACGAGAATTTTTGTAAGTATTCATTTGGCCGTTTGGCGAATCTTGAACGGGCCTGCCGTGTATTTGTATCCAGTATCCGCCGGACATGTAATTGCGAGCGCGTGTGAGAAGTGGCAATCATTCCTTCGCCGAAGTGGCCGCTCGCGCTGGTCCGCCGTTGGTCGAGTGCTTACTTATTCGTGATCAACATGTGTAAACAGAAACGGCGACGTGTCAGACATACAATGAATATTCAGTACATACTACACTATAATACTGAATGGTAGTAATGTATAAAAATATAACTAAACGTTAAATAAGTAACGGTTAAGAATAACATTAAATAAATAACGGTTCCGTGACTGAATGGAACATTGAAAAACAACCGCTAAATGCCGTCAACCCTCAACGTTATTCATAAAAAAATTGGAAATAATTATTGATAATATCAGTAACTACAGTTTGACATTTAATAGTAGACGAAAAATGAGGGCGCTGAGATAGTTTTAAATGTTTTCACCAAGATGGCTCATATTAAAAAATTATTGTAATATTAAAAAAAGCACAGTGGTCCAAGTGCATATTTTTTTACTTTAGTCAAACGGTCAAAATAGTGGTACGTTTCGAAAGAAGATGATTCTTTATCATATTCTAAGATTGAACTGATTAATGTTTAAACATTTTTCATTATTTAAAGCTCTGCAACGAAGATAATTACATAGAAAGGCGTTTTTTTAATACCTGAAATTTACGAAAATGTGTTTTTTTGAAAACGTCCAAAAGTGAATTACATATGATTGCGTTGTTTCTTTCAAACAAACTGTCAAATACGAGAATACGTGAAAACATTTGAACGTGAAGAACATATCACATTTCAGAGACGAAGTGAGTAGCTTTGTAGTGCCATCATAATTAAATTTTGTAGTTCTAAAATAATAAGTATCTACAATTAAATGCCAAGCTATACATACAAATACGACGCAACGAATTACATGACGAAAGAATAAATTGTTTTAGCAGACTTGGCGCTAAATCAATAAAAAAATGTAACAGTTTACACTTTGTGAACGATATGATGCATATTTTCGATCGGTCTGTTGATTGTGTACCTTTCTACTAGACGTCTTTGTGGATTTTCCTATCTGATATGTTGTAGCGACTAGTGTCAGGCGATTTTACCGGTCAAAAAAATTATAACTGCTATAATATTTCCAATAGTTGGAACGTTGGGGATTCCGAATATTATTAGGATTGTGAAACATTATTTTGTAGAGTTATTTTATTTTATTTATTTATTTATTTATTAGACATAGAAAATATTTTACAGTAAAAATGCTTCGATTTTCCAACTGGGAAATTCCCGTTTTAGGACAGCAAAATATAAGAAAAAATAATTAAAAGTAAAGAATATAACCTATAGTAGAAAAATAATAAACATAATTAAACGATATAAATTTGTACTATTGTATGAAGCTATCACTTTGTGGTTATCCATTATAATCAAATGAAACACTCAAACTTTGTTTTAACCACATTTATTTTACACGCCTACCGGTTTCGGAACAACTGTTCCATCATCAGGGCAAGTGTATACTGAACAATATTACAAAATTATGGAAGAATATACATAATAAATGGCACAGGGGGTGGGGGGCGGGGCTACGGATTAGTAAAGAGTGGGGAAGAGATAGAGATTGGGGGAGGGGTGAAAGGAAACATATTTAAAACGGGGGTGTAGGACAGGTTTTTTAATTATTTATAATAGACTCATTATTATTGAGGAATTTCTTACTTTCCAAGGGTTTTCTTAATTTAGTTAACAATAATAATAAATTTAATAAAATTAACAATAATAATAAATTTAGTTACTGGGTGGTACCATGGGGGTTGATTCCAGATTTGTGATTAGAAATCCCAGCGCTGATAATATTGTAATAAGAATGCAACAATAATGGCAAATACAACTTAGAAATAACATTTCTAACGATTATATTCAGCAGTTGACAATCGTAAACGATAGCGGCGTTGGTGTTTGTCCAATTGTTGTCAACGCACAGTACTACTACATAGTACGTGACACATGCAAACTACTGAATCATTTCTCATTCCAAGATTGCAGACCGTTTAATTGTCGAAGCGTTGCGTTTTATCTGCCATTAGAATGGAAACGCCCATGTTCAGCATCTCACTTTTCTTGGAAAGTGAGATATCGTGTTGTCTGAATGGGCAACAATCTCAGAATCCGACGAATATTTCACTTAAAGCAAGGTTGTTATATCAAACAAGCATTCCACTAGATCAGTGATGCACAACCTTTTTAGGCGAAGGCCCAATTTATATATTTTCAGTTTGGTCGCGGGGCGCAAGGGGTAGGTTACATACAGCTAGACATGGTTAACTTTGCAATAGTCGGTGTCGCTAACGTACATGTGTTTTTTAAAACAGTAACTTTTTAATAAATCGAAGGCACAAACGAAGCGCCGCAGGCTAAAAGTTTATGTCTCCAAGGCAACATTTTCTTGCTAGGTTAAGGTAATTCCGATAAATGCTGTTGATTTTTATCGTTCGGAAACACTTTTGGATTTTTATAAAACGAAAACCTTTAAAATCCTCCAAACACAGATCTAAACAAAAGAAAATCGTCATTTAAGTTAAAACAAAAACAAAAATGCTGTTGTATTAAGAATATGTAAAAACGCTTCTTATTTTGGCGGCTGATTCAAAACTTTGAAGACAAAAGACTAAAGTTTGCCGCTAAACCGTTGAATATTTTTTTACCGCAAACATTTAGATATTTTGCTTAGCTGAATGAGCCGCAAAAAATGGGCTGTGGGTTGTGCATCACTGCACTAGATACTTGAAAATATTAATATAATTTATGGAATGTTTTGAGGCTGAACGAAGTGTATGACGAAAAGTATGAAGAGGAAATATGAGAAGTAGGTACATGGATATTAAAATTTGTCATTAAACATAGCCAAAAACACTTAAAGAAACTATTCGATTCTGAATGATAATGAAGATTTTACAGAACTCCGGAACGAGGATCCTTACTATAAAGGTTTATTCACATCTACCGGCACCGCGAAGTGCAGAACAGTACAGTACAGACACGGCCATATTAGTTAATTACATTGTCTATGAGCACATTCACAGTATATCGTACGTAAGCTTAACGTATCCGCGCATGCACGGGCCAGCACCGGCCGAAATTGTCAGCTAGAATATTTGGCAGTGTTGGTGGCTGCTGGTGACGTCTGCGCCTGCGCAGTTAGTATGAACACATATTGTTAGCACCGCCATCTTGGCATCGCCGTCAGTTGGCGGCAATAGACAAAAATATTGCTAAAAATAAAAAGTTGGAAAACGAAAAATTAATTGAATTGGTCAGGAACATAGGTTAAAAAATAATAATGAATGTGGGAATAGGCTTATAAAATCCTTAAACATGTTGTGGCTGACGCTTACGCTCAGTTGACAGTTAAGTTACAGCCGTACTCGCATCTGTGCTGAGTCTGTGCTGTGCTGTGCTGCACAGTGTAAATATGAATATTCGCGTTTGTGACGTGTGCACTGTAATGTTCTGTACTCGCGGTGCTGGTAGATGTGAATAGACCTTAAAGCAGAATTGATTGTGTTAAGAAAACGGTGAGTTCTGGTATTATGAAATTTTCCGTTTTTAAAACAAGAATTTCTCGGCTGTTGCTAATATGTTTAGTTCGCTAGATAATTTTCTTCATGATCTGTGTACTTTAAAATATACATAAATAGGATAATAATAATAATTGGATGATTTATATAGCGCCGTTTTTGTGAAAATTCACCTCAAGGGCGCGAAGCTATATTGCCTGTTCCACGTCTTTCTATTTCAAAAGCGGGTAATAAAACTGACAAATAATAAGAATCACATTCAGCACAAATTCTCACCATGACAAATGACATCACAACAAAAAGAATTACGTGAGAATTCGGACCGGCAATAAAAAGATCGTTAAAAGATTAATCAAACAAGAGATCGGAAGTTTTCTCATTAGTGGTAAGCCAAGCAATTAAGATGTTCAAATATCAGTTCGATGTATTTATGGGTTTAATGAACTTAAATCCAAAATCAAGATAAGGTATTCTAATGCGTGTGAAGTGACCTTCCAGATCGAAGGAAGTATAAAAGTCGACAGTCGGATCAGAAGTCATAAACCGTGGTATGAAAAACGTTGACCTTGTACTTATGGTTTAAAAATTTTACCCGAGTCATCAACCGCAAATTTATAGCACAAAAAATACACAAAAGAAAAATACGACGAATCGCAATGATGAAAAAATCATCGTCACGCTAAGGTATATAGTAGATACAGGTAGGTACGGAGGATAAAATACAATAAATAACAAAAGGTTAATCCAGGATTACAATAGCAAATAGAGAAAAACAGATTCAACAAGATTTTAAAACGCCGAGGTCAGCTACGCTGTGAGTACTGTATATTTTATATAAACCACTTTACAGGCTGGTGGGCCAAGTCTGTATCTTTTGCGTTAGCTGACGCAAGTTAAATAGCCATAAACAACACATTTTAACAGTTTGGAAATCCGTATCGCGCTAATAAGTTAATTCGTAAGGCAAATGCAAGAGACGACACTGCGTCGATGAAAACTGTCAAAATGTGTTGTTTATAACCGATTTAACTTGCATTAGCTAACGCAAAAGATACCCCAGGTCGTCATGAATGCCACAGGTAAAACTGTTATTCATTACACTGTAACTAAACTATAACTATATTGACTTTTCTAGACGACGTAGGACGATTTTATCCTAAATTTATATAATTTAACATTTTTTAAAGTTTTTGACGTTTTTTGACGTTTTTTGAAATGTCTAGACGTCTTACGACAATTTTATTCTAAATTTAGTATCATTTGACAATTTTTTATGTTTTTGAGGATTTTTGACGTTTATAGACGACTTCGGACGATTTTATGTTAATTTGATATCATTTGACCATTATTGACAATTTTTGGCGTTTTTTGACATTTTTTCGAAGATTTTTTGACTATATTGTACCTGCTTACTTCCTTTACACTCTATTTTTTTTTTAAAGAAAGACAAATATTCCCTGGTTACGAATAAACTGACAATATTTGAGAATCTCCTACTACCATCACAGAAAGCGGAAGATGTTGCTTGTGTCGTAAATGGAGGACTTAGCCAGCCGAGGAATTGAACTCACGACGCCTGGGTGAGAACCAAACACGATGCCAACTCAGCCACTGACCGGTCATTCAATTATTATTTTACGTACTATATTATTAGAATCCTTTGTATAAATAATTATGTGGTAAATGAATCAACACGTAAAAGCCTTCCTAGGCGTGAATAAATAAATAAATAGAACTGAAAAGTTTAGTGAGATTAATTATTTATCAATGTTTCTTTCATCGTCCGCTGGAAAGCCATTTTATAAAGTTCATCAAGCTTTAGAATCAACTTCTCAACAACCAGATGGCAGCGCCTGTAATATCGTCTCTAAATAGGTAAAACCATTTAAGCCACAAAATTAAAACTTTACAGGAGACGATAGAAATGAATATTTTACTATTCGTAAAATTATGTATAAATCTTCATTTACATACAAGAGTGAATTTTTTTTTTTTATGAAGTGATGTAAAATATTGGATTTCTATGTATAATATTATGAGACGTGAGGTTTGATTCATTTCAACGTTAGTTGAAAAAAAAAAAAGTTTACCATGATACAATTAGTATGAAAAATACATCTTTTTAGCGAAAATGGTGTTACCATATTGCGAATTGAAAGTTATTCGATCTGACACCACTTAAACGTAACATTCTCAAGAATACCCTTTTATAATTTTACGTATTTAGAGTCGGATATTACATAAGGCGAAAACGGAAAAGCAATAAGGCTTCGATTAGGTATGTATTAACACGTAAATAATCAATATCAGCCAACTCAATAGAAGTTGGTGGCTTATGGATCGGTTAGATCGACCCCTGGCATTGCTTCTTCCGCAGCGATACGGGTGGATTATCTTATCTAACTGATTTTACCTGTTTATTGCTCGGTGGTAAGAATCCATATTTATCAATTGATTATCGAGCATCTGCCAATAAAGTCATTATCTTGTCAAGTGTACACATTAAGACAGTACGTTGCGTAGCGGAGGTGAACTGCCTTCTTACGGACTTTCAGACACGTATTTTTTTTTACGGTAACTCCACACAGGAGACCCTGAAGGAAATAATTTCCCTCAAGGCCTATATCATCTTTGGGGATGCTGTGTGGAGGGTCTTTTAGAGGATAGGAAGGAGTGAACATGTTGTAGGATGGAGGAAACACAAGGGCCGGTAGATCATTCACCGCCGAGCTGTTGAATATAAGAACGAGTCGTAGAAGAGACCCGTTCTCATGTAACAAATGTCAACCGTGTGCAAATGTTGGGCACGCATTTGGCGTGTTTCCCGACAATGCACCGGTGCTGAAGGGATCAATGACGCTAGTTCCTCAGAGCATCTTCCATTAAAATACCGGTAAAACAAAGACAGCATTCCCACCTGACGTCTGTGCTCCAAAGATTGCAGCCCGTTTGTTAAGATAGGCGAATCTATCAAACGGACAGCCCGTTTCTGCAGTCAAGGGTTTTTTTTCAAATATTTTTGGACTCCCGACCAGAGGTGGATGCTACAACTGACAATGGGTTTGAGCAAAATATTACAAAAAAAATGCGGTGTCTTCCGTTGCTTAAAAGCGCCTGTAAAAACTGGGTTTTACAACAAACCCCTGAAAAATCTGAAAAAACTTTTATTTACTGAAAGTAAAGCAAGTACTAAATTAAATTATAAAATATGCAGACACCTTGTTAGGAACTTTTCCCTTTACAACATTAAAAAAACCTAACCTAATTAAATCACTTTTTCGTGATTAAATTGCTAAGACAGCGTCCGAAATACAATTTTAAAAAGTGCGTCATTAAAAAGTCAAGAGGTTCAGAATTCAAAATTACAGCAGCAAAGCAGTAGCGTGCAATGCTCAAAGACCAAAGGTAGGCTGTGTGTAGTTTTTCAAGGTCGGAAATGAATTGTGCAACACTATTTTATTGATTCGATGATTGTTATGGCCGGGTGGATAAATTAGCATAGATATTCCTTTAAAAATTTATATTCCTCACCTACCTCTTCCCCTTCTCCTTCCCCTCCACAATACCTTAAACCTTATAACATTCCCTAATTGGGAATACCATAGTCTCACTGGCTTCAGACGGTTGGGAGTAGTTGGGACTCTTGTGCGGTATTTATATAAAAAAAGGAAAAAATACATTTTGATTAGGAATTCATCCACTTATAAATATTTCCATAATTTCTTCTCATGGTTCATTTTTCTTAGGGTAGGCACAACTTTTCAGGCTTTACGGACTGTACGCCACTGTAAAGGAGGTACAAAGCATAATAGCTTATCCCTTACAGAATAACAACAACTAACAATTGAATAATTATGGAGATTCGAAAAGATTTAGATATTTTTAATGTCTCCTTTCGAATTATTAAGTATTATAGTTTTTAAAAAAATACCACTTGTAATTGAAACTCTACTCTGTCCACTTATTTTTTATGTTGACACAGGAAGAGGGAGATATGTTCCCTGGCACTGTACACAAAAAATTAATAAAGAAATTCATACTAAAAAGTGTAAAAACAATGCAGTTTGAAAACAACTGAAGGCATTTTCGAACGATTTACCTAAAGTTCTAGTATGTATTCCGGTTAGAACGGAAAAGCTTACATTTCACCGGAAACCTTCGAAATTTTCCCAACTACCCGTAGAGAATTTACATATAAATCATTTGTATTATTGCTTGCATTAGCACACTACAAAGTGTAAATTTTTGAGCTAACTGAAATCAGCGAGACATTTTTAGCAGAGATGCCTAAAGTCACCGGGTAAAAAAATCACAGTGATTAAAATTTCTACGTACGGCGGAAAATCGCAATAAATTATTCAATATACATTTATTAAATTAATTATCACCGACAAAATGAAATATTAGGACAAAAATGCTGGTACGAATTTAACATCATTAAAATAAATAATAAAATCGCAAGATTAATGATGGAAGTCAATTTTGCTTTTAAAGTTCATGACATTTAAAGGCCATTGATATCAAAAGGAAAAAAATGTTTCAGTATTTAAAAAAAAAAACCTGTTTAGACACACTGACTGACTGACTGACTGACTGAAAAAAGGACCATTTAATGTTTTGAGTAGGAGGTAAGAAAATATAGGCAGAGCCTTATGAAAGCGAAAAGTCATAATATAATAACGAGTCACGACTAATCTCAAAACAAAGCAAGCGGATTGTAATTTTGACGTGAAAACGTCTTTAAAATAAATGCCGAGTGTGGAGAGGCAATCGCACCCAAATGAGCGACAGTTTCTGTCGAAGTAATTTCAAACTTCAATAACTCGGCTTAATATAGAAATGAAGACGTTTTAATAGAGGAAGTATGAAATTTTGTGCCAGTACCTCATCGACATTCGCGGACGGACGTTGCTATTGTCGAAAATAAACTGTTAATAAAAAAGGCGGGTAACAGTCCACAGTTGAGATTTGATGCGAACTCTCGATGTATCGCGTAAGTGTCCACACGCGGACAGTGACTTAAAATTAAATAAACGTTTTAGTTGCTACTTATAACTGTCCTTCCTACTGGCTACGTGTAGCCTACCCATTTAGCAGTGAGGTATAGAACTGGAAGAGGAAAGACGAGAGTAGAGTAAATGCGGCAGAAATTACCACTTATGTCTTATCTGTATTTTGTGAATATAATACGAAAACCAAAAAAGTAAAAATTGATAGAAGAAATATCGCGAACAGGATGACACAGAGTCGGGGTATGCTGGAGGTCGAAATAACAGAAGAGAGTTGATCCGTTGGTTGAGTGGTCCAATTAGTCTTTTTCCAATTCTTATGATGGTAATAGGAGGAATTCGTAACATAGGAAAATAAATGTAAATAAAAGAGTATCTGTCAAGACAGAGTAGGTAGCACGACGTTTCGTCATCTCTGCTTACCCATGAGATAAAATGGCGTGATTATCCAGTTTATCAATCTCTCCAGAGTACACTGATATCAGAAAATAATAGACTTGTCCAAAGTACGTTAGACGGTTGGAGGAAACGTTCACGTGCCACACATTTTGTCACCAGCTTAGTTCACTGTCATCCACGTTTGTATCGCGTGATTTTGGCTGCGGTAAGCAAATTACAAAACACTTATAAAAAGGGTCAAACTAAATACGCGGTTTAACAATATTTTTATTGTAAACAAGGCTAACCCTTTTACTTAATTGCTGTTTTACTTGCTCGTCCCCAGCCCCTCTCATTTTGTTTCTTTCCCTTGCGTGTTAGGGCATCTCTGTCTTATTTAGAAGGCCAAATGAATGGCAAGAAAATCAAAACAAAAATTACTACGCATATTTTGAATTCTAAAAACTGACGCATTCGAGAACACTTCAAATTTTAAATATCAAAAATAAGCGAACCGTGATCTTTCCTAGACACGACATCACTATCAAGGAGCTCCCTAATTCTGTGCCACGCCTTTGAAAACTCAATGAATACAGACCACGAGCCACGGAGTTTTTCTAAAAAGTGATCCTGTATTTGGTGCAGGCTTGGAAACGGTGCAGGGGCCAGTGGACGTGCGTTATTGCTTGCAGCTTCCCGCCTCTCGTAATAAAACATTGTGCGAAGAAAAAAATAATGAGTCCCGCAGCGTGGAATTCGCCGGAGATGAATGATTGGATTTCGTTTCTTGTTGACGGTCGGCTGTGAGATTTTTCGTGCAACGGATGCTGTGGGAGGAGAGAGTTTTTGACTGAAAAATGCACACTCTCACACAAAAACATTATTTGAATATATCGTATTGGAAAAAAATATCCGTATTAATTCTAAAACATGACAGAAAACGACTGCTCTAGTTGTACTTTCCAAGGTTGATATGCGACCAACCGCTGTTTACGTAGATATATCATAAGAAACTATCGCAAAAATAATAATAATAAAAATTGAAATATTTGTATAGCGCCATTTATGTGAAAAACCACCTCAAGGGCGCTGTATGGAGTAAGTATATATAATACGCACTGACGTCATAATTAATAGACTTGCCCTAAGTACAATTTCAACGGCTGGAGGCAAAGGTCACGTGACACCCATTTTGACACCAGCTTTGGTTCACTGCGGAAAGCAAATTACAAAACATTTATAAAAAGAGTCAATCTAAATACTCTTAACAAAATATTCGGTTTTGTACACAAGCCGAAACTGTATATTTAGTTGCTGTATACTTAAATTGGTAGCACGTCTAGCTCGCCCCCCGCCCCTCTTATTTGGGCTTCTTCCCCTTGCGTGTTAGGGCATCTATATGTATTATTTGCTCTGTGATAATATGCAAGTTAAACAAAAAAATACATTGATTATGTGTCATCAGTCAAAAAAACAGATTAAACGTAAAATTTATGTGTCTATGTTTACATGTTCAAACTTCGGTCACCTTCAAAGCAATGTGATTTAATACAAGCGTCCCAGCTGCTCCCAACCGTCTGGAGCCAGTGAGACTACGCCATCTCCAATTGGAGTATGTTGTGAGGGTGGGGGTATTGAGGAGGGGAAAGAGATGGGGGAAAGGAAGGCGGGGAAGTACCTGGCTATTCAGCTCTGGTCACCAAACACGGCTAAAGCAACATTTCAATGGAATGATGGTCTTTCACTAGGGCGATACTGAAAGTATCTACCACTCTGCAACGTGCCGCAAACATACTACATATTATTTAATATTAATAAATTACGAAATAACACATTTTAACCAAATAAAATTTACTTGCGCACGCCATGATTTGAACCCGCGACCTGCGGATTCGTAGCCAAGGATCGTAAACACTCAATCACGGAGACATTTTTTCGAAGAACACATTCGCATTTTTCACGGGCGTTACGAAGGCGAACTAGAACCCGGCGGGGGGTGCGGAACTCACAGCAAAATAAGAAGGTCTGAGGTGTATTACAAGAAACACTTTCTCGTTATTTTTTTATAACATTTGACATAATGATTTAAACTTTATTGAAGTCTTTGAATTTATATTTCCAATGCCATACTTGGAGAGAAATACGGTAGGCGTAAATTTAGCAGACCATATACTGTAACATGGCTTTCCAAACCATTCCACGTCACAGACGTTGCAAAAAGAATGGGAGAGCTGATATAGGAATGGGCAGGCCACGTTGCTAGGGGAAAATATTGGTGCAACACTGGAAGACTAGTAGCAGAGATGGAGTGATAATTTAAAAGATGGGGAGGGCTAAAATGACAAACCTTAACGCCAAATAAGAAAGATTTGGAGGACAATAATGAGGCATGTATCCAGCAATGAGTTGAGCAAGACTTAATCCCAGAACAATCCTGTCCAGGCCGCCGCTCAGTGACACTGCGTGCCCTTAAATAATCGACAGAGTTTCCATCAAGCCAAATAAAAATGTTAAATACGATTTTGTGTTTTAATGTTCATATATTTAGGTATTTAAAAATATTATTTTTTCTTTCTTTTTTATTATATAGAGCATTAAACACACTGTTCTGTTCCGCTGAAACAAACAATATGTTTTTTTTTATTTTTTATTATTGAAATTGAATACATTTTAATTCAAATTACT
>JAHDVE020001627.1:0-14297 GCA_022606495.2 Halesus radiatus | reverse complement strand
GGGGGACTTCCTTAATTTTGTGTGTGTCCTAATCGGAACCCTCATCGCTCTCGTCATCAATAGTGGCCCAATCTACTCGATTATATAGAATTCAGAGAGAAAATATTCGAAATTAAAGTTGAATTAAATATTTGTGTTTTTACTAATTTTAGCTTTTGGCATTGTCTTGTTGTTTTTGTTATAATTTAAGTTTTGGTTAAGTTTATAATAAATGATTATTGATTATTATCATTTTTTCTGTATTTTTTCTTTTATTTTGATGTAAAAGTTGAAAAAAACATACATTTACATAAATATGTATAAACTTTTTTTAAAAATTATGCGTTATCGAAATTAATCTCTTTTATATGAAAAGAGAAATATATTAAGCTGGTCAGTTCTTTTTTTCATACTCTATATAAATTTGTGCTTATACTTTCTGATGAAATATATAAATGTTGTTAAATTACATAAATGAAAACATAATATACAACTCGAAAATATATCCGAAAGACAAATGTATATATGTTTTCATAATTTCGCTATGCCTAAGATACTCTTAACTTTGGCAACTAGCTTCTTGGACAGCCCTTCACCAGATTTATCCGACAAGTCGTAATTCCCCGAAAAGCACTGGATCACCTGGAAGCTCCGATCGAGGTACTCCCGAGCTGCTTTCACATTTTCCAGCATACCCATGCCTTCCATCTTCCACAATATCTCTCTAGCATCCACCAGGTTCAGCTATTCAAGCTCGATTGCAAGGCCTTCCTTCAGCATTTGCCGAATCTGCTGATTGAGATGCTGTCTCTATGCTGGATACAGTGCCACAAAAGGAATTAGCGCCTCGAACAGTTCGGCTTTAACATTGAGAAAGAGAGCCACCAACTCTTTGCTGACTATCTGTAGATTGCCTGAGTCTTCCCACGTTTTTAGGAGCGCAATACAATTGGAGTAACTGCCTAACTTTGCTAACACTCTTGCTTTGAAGAGGGTACCCCTGAACTGCATATCAAGCAGACCGTATTTTAAACTCCTCATTAAAATGTCTTCGAGAAGTGTCAGAGCCTCAAGAGGGTGTTAATCGGCAATCAATATCTGCGCAATATTGAGTTACTGCTCAATGAGATGCTTCTTCACGAGGCCAAGCTTCTTGCAAAAAGCAATTAGATGCTGTGTGGAGCGGTGGGCTTCGCACTCGAGTCCTTTTCGGAGGAGGAGACTGTTTCTGAAGGACCAAATTCTCAAGAGAAGTCTCGGCTCCTTCAAATACTCGGCATTGGCGCTAAGATGTCGCAACACCCCATCGGCCTTGTTGATTTAATTCCTGTTCATGGCAAGGGTGGCCTGGCGCAGCAATCCGTCGATATGGTGGCTACCCTGAGCCAGCTTGTATTTATCAAGTCTTAATAGAGAAGGCTGCTGTGACATTAGTGATCCAAAATAAAGTCGGTGGAGCTGAGGCAGATGATTGAGCAGGGCCAGCTTATGTAGGAACACTGGAATCCACAGGTTGCGCTGGGAGTGAAACATGGTTTTGCAAGAGTTCTCGAAACTGGAATAGATCTTCTTTCTGGAAAAATGAAGGGCATCTGTCCAACTGAGATTACGAGTGCTGAGTACATCAAGCTTTTTGTTGGTGGTGTCGTGGTTGAGCTCCAATTCACTGTACGTGAGACAGCTGAAGAGCATAAGAAGGATGTTGTTAAGTCCAAGCGAGTGGGTAATGGCATGCTCGGTCAAGGACACTTGCTCTTCGTGCATTCCCAGCCAAGCACATATCTGGTAGAGGTATATCATGCAATGGTTGATGGACTCCTCGTCGGAGTTGTTCTGAGAAATACGTAAGCCTTAAGAAATTGACTTTAGGGACTAGTCAATGAAACCTAAGCGGAGGTTCATATAAGCCAAACTCACAATGCAGTGGTTCACATTGTTGCTGGCGAGGGTAGTTTCGGAACGTTCTTGAAAGAGGTGTGCGAGTGATCTATCGAAATATTTGTGCATATTATCCGTGCAGCTGATTGGCTTGAGGCCGTTAGCGTCATTCAGAGCCTTCAAATAGTATACTTTAAAGTTTGAGTCCGTCTCCTCGATACTGGACAATACTTTGTCGATTTTGGCGAATGGTGCCGAAGCGGAGTAGTTTTCCAAGCTAAATTTAATCTCTTCGAGCTTTCTGCCGACTGCGAACTCGTTGGCAGGTGATGGGAAAAACTCGTTGCCCAAAAAGGCAGAGTATCGCTCGTATATGTTGACTAAGTCCTTAAAGTCGCATTTGGAGAAATAGAGATCGAATCTCCTAACAAACATATCGATGATGCTGCCTTGATCATTTTTCTTGAGTTTGAAATCCTTTAACTATTTTAGTGCGTGCGCTAGGGTGTTGTAAAAACCGTTGAGGGAGTCGATCTCCTTCTTGATATAGTTTCTGAATGTTTCGAAAAGAGGTTCACTCTGGGTGGCTTCGAACATCTGTTCTTCGAAGTGGCTGAAGTTTTGGCATTAAGATTCAGTCTGATTCATACTCTGGGAAATATGTATAGATATTTTGAATATGAATATTTTTTTTAATAGTGGATAGTTTCTATGATGATGATTTTTTTTACCATTATTTTAGAGACTGCGAACTTGGTGAGAGGGTTCTGCGGACTATCTAAGTTAATTAGATCGTCCAGGATGAAGGAGGTTTTGGCGTTCGGAATCTGGGGAATGTATTTGCTGGGCGGGGAGTGTTTGAGTAAGGACAGGGCCAGCATTATCGATACTGCTTGGGGAGAAAAGAAGTTGAGATAATTGCTCATGATTGCTTCTCGATCTAGTGTAGTTGGTTAAAGAAATACAAATTGTGATTTTTTTGTTAGACTGCAATATTGGATGTATGTGTGTTTTTTAAATGTTATTTAAAAATTTTCAAATATTTTTTTTAAAGATTAGTTAACAAAAATATCTTATCAATATATGGGATAGGTCTCATAATATATATTTGTCAGTCTCGCAACCTCGGAATTAAATAGACTTGGATTCCACTCACTATATTGTATTAGGATAACCTTCTGAGATCTTCAACTTGCCGACCAGCATAAATTATTTTTTGCTGATCGACTGGAATACCAATTATTTTAGTTAATTCTTTCTTTAGGTCTGCAACTGTAAGTTCGAGATCCATTTCAACCTTATATTATGTGCCATTTAAAGTTTTCACAATCACGTGGGGGTTTTATTACTTCTTGACCTTGCTCATCGATATTTTAAACTTGCGCACTTCATTCTTCAAAGTATCGAGCAGCTTCATTGAGGCTTTCACTATTTTGCTAGCCGCAGACTGAATTTTCGTATTTTAGATCGCCTGTGAATCCATAAAACTCTTTATTTGACTACCTGTTAACTCTGCAAATCCTTTGCTACCACTACAGACCGCTTCGTATACTCCTTTATTTTCTTATTCTTTGATTGTCTCCAAAGAGATCGTTTACTCAATCAGTTCATTATGTATATCATCTAACAGTTTGAAAAGTTATTGTTTGGACTATTTTCTGGACAGCTAGCTTTATTGATCTAAATTGTGGGGTTTGATGGTTTAATTCAGTTTTGAGAGGGTGACGAGCATGCATATCTCATGCGAATGGACCTTCAAACATCCCTAATTAGGCAGGCAATCGCTACAAATGAGTGGATTGAGCACTGAGCAGTTAGGACTCCAACATACTTTGACTGCATTTGTTTTGCTGAATGGACATACTGGTACTCCGCTCGACGATTGCTATTGTAATTCCATACTAAAAAATTATATAAATTATAGAGTTGTAGATGATAATAAAAAATATTTTAATGACTATACTATGCGAATTATTAACTTATATAAATGTCGAGGAACAAGAAATTCCCATCGAGCCTAAAACCGTAAATAAATTATTTACCATTTCATTTTTCAATAATATTAAAAACCTAAAATAATATTCTAACTTTATATTTTTTATGATTGTTATATTTTTTTTAAAAAAATTGTTAAAAATTGTTAAAAATTGTTAAAAATTGTAAATTTGATAAATTTATTCTTACCAAAAACATATCCAATCAAATTAAAATAACGAATCATTATCCACAGTAATAAATCATTGAATCTAATTGTCAATTTATAGCCACATTTTTAACACGAGATCCGTAGTTTACGATATTAATTCATCCATTTCTCCAAATAAATTATCAAATCACTAAAAATTATATATACAAGTCATGCAAAAAGGACTCGCTTTTGCCTTAACTGTTGCTCTTGCAGCCACAGCACTTATATATTTAAACTACTCTGCTGGACAAGAGGTACAGGATGATTTTAATTGCGGGCTCACCAATCACTTCCAACAGTACCTGAGCTCTCACGGATACTCCAGCTGGGATTTCAATCGTGCTGATATCCCCTGTGGTGCCTTCGGCGGAAAGGACTCTGATGCTGCTATCAGCAAAAACCCGATTATCTTCGTGCATGGAAACAGCGACATCGCCTTCGGAAGAGGAACCCAAGATGGTAATATATCCATAATGACATAATCAAAAATACACATATTTCATAACATATTTTATATTCAGGCAAAAAATATTGGCAGACTGGCTTCAGAAGTCTCGCAACTTTCTTCATTGGAAAGGGTTACACCAAATCATAACTCTATACCACGACCTGGGGAAACGGTAACGACGGCAACGCTTCCAATGTGTATCACGCAAAGGAATTCGTCATGAGAATGAGAAAGTTTGTGGAAGCCGTTCTTGACTATACTCAAGCCAAACAGGTCACGATCATCGGCCACTCTATGGGAGTCAGCATCGGAAGAAGAATCATCAAGGGAGGTAGCGCAATTGACCACTCCGCAGGGACCTATGACGTAGGACCTTCCCTCAAGCCATATGTGAAGACATTCATCGGATTGGCTGGAGCTAACCTTGGCCTGACTGCTTGCTTCAGCGCAAGTGTGATGCCAACCTGTGGGACGAAAGATGGCTTCTTCCCGGGGGCAACTGCAACCGCGGGTCCTAGTACTTATTTAAAGGATTTGAATGACGGCAATAAAGAAGGTTCTAGCGTATACACCATCTGGTCGGAGTTCGATGACCTGATTGGTTACGGATGTGTTGTGTGGGGCAAGATCACAAGCAGAATCCCGAACCAAGACGGAGAGGTGAAGAAAACCTCTTCCGAGTGGAACCATTTCGCTGTGAGAGACAATACAGGCCCTGACTTGATTGGTTGGATTTGAAATTTGAAGCTGAACTTGTATTTATGGAAGTATAGAACGATTATGAAATATTGAAGAAGATTAAACCTTTTGTTGAGTAAATGTCTAGTCATGCATACAATATTTGTGTATTATTAATAAATCTCTTTTTATATATGTTATTTGATTTTGAGGTGGTATTGATAAATTAATTGAGGCCAATAATTAAATATTAAGTTAAAAAAAAGTTAAACAACATATTGTCACATTAATGTTGATTAAAAAAATATTAAAGGTTTTAAATCAAGGATATTACAATAATAGATTATACATAAAAAATCAAATGTCTCACTTCAACTTTTAGGAACTCGATCTTCCAAAGATTTAACTAACTCCTCAGGACACCTAATACTTTGAGCACAGGAAGTATTCTAAATACATTAATTAATTCAACATTGAAACCAACGCATATGTTATTTACATATGCATATAAATACATAGGTGTTTCGCCAAATGCGTCGTGAAAACCGATCTACCCACTTTCAAAAAATAGTAATAGGAATGCTTGAGAGTATGCCTTCGAAAACACAAGGAAGCCTCTAACTTTCTGGCTCTCAAACTACACTCTAATCTCCAGAAATTAGTCTTGCAAGACCCTAGGCTCAAAGATCTCTACACAAAATGATCATTAATAACTCAAGAATATTATGTGCACCTATTAAATAATTCGTTATTGATAAATATCAGCTAATTTCTTTGTATAAATCTAATAAGAAACAATATTTTTTTGAAGAAGGGGGTTTTGTTACTGAACAATACCATATGTTAATCTAATATTATACATCTTAAGGAAACATCAGTGAATCTAACCAGCATTGATTTGATCTTTGAAGTAGAACACAGCACATTTCATGATATTCATATCTGGATTCAAATCCTTTGCGATCTGCTCCAACACCAACATATTTGTCAGAATCGTCGCGAACTCGCCATCCAGCTTCATCTTATGGTTTCGGATCGTCTGCAGCATGCCAACCAGCACTTCCAGACCTTGCATGTCCTTCAGCTGCAGTTTTGTCATCCTGTCGAACAGTCCTTTCAGCTCTTCGTAGTACTCAGTATTGTAGTAGTTATGCTTTTCTACCAACTTCTTACCTTGGTACATGCTTAGAGCGTAGATTAACTTTGCACACTCTTCGGGATCTTTTTTGATAAGGCATTTCAAAAAATTCGTGAAGTTTATGCGATCGGATTCTCCGAGAACGATTACAATTCCTGCATCGATCATAGTAATGCCCACTTTTTTGCCATATTTAATTTCGAGCGCACGAACCTCATCCTGCTCGGCCCTGCTTTCGAAAAACAGCTCTTTCACTATTGTAGGATAGCTACTGAGCTCCATTGCTTTATTTTCCGCCCATCGATACATCCGATAGAATGTATGCTTGACTTTTTCAATGAGTCCAACTGTGTGATTTTCGATCTGCACAATAATATTGCCTCCGTGACAGTCCGCATGTATAAAATTGTTTTTCATGAGCATTTGGAAGAAAGTTAATGCGCCGATTCTCGCTATAGCCTTATTCATCTGATGCTTGTTCTGTTCGTAGTAGCTGATAGATTTACCTTCCACGAAGGATTCCACCAATACTGAGTCGCAACAGGCGTTGTCGAGAGTTGTCGGGAAGCTTACTTCCTCATTGCCCTTGAAATACTATCGGAAGACTCCCAAGTTGTGGGCTTCGATTCGAAAATCGAGCTGGTCTTTTAAGGTTTTCTTGAGAGAATTCCTCGTGATGGGGACTTAGAAGATGCGACTGATTCGAGACATAAGGCCACTTATTGAAAATATTATGTCAATATCTCTCTATATATTCTTCTAAATCTCAGGGTGTCTGACCTTCACAGCCACTTTTTGTCCATGGTACCTGGCCTGGTACACCTGGCTGATGCTGCCAGAGGCTATAGGCAAAGGGTCGAACTCTTCAAAAATCTGGTCCACCGGCTTCCCAAGCTGTTCTTCGATGATTTGTTTGGTGAATTAAAGCGAGTGTTAAGGAGCTTTATCACGCAGATGGATGAATTTGTTTGCCATTTTCTCGCCTATGATGTCCCTGCGGTGAGACAGATACTGGAACCCTTTTATGAAAACTACTCCTGCCGACTCGACGGACCATACCAGGGTGTCCAGCCAGACATTCTCTCCCCATTCACTCATAAAACGTAAGGGAAACAGGAAAATAGTGGGACTGAATATGATGCAGAGCTGGAGAATCCTCCAGGCCTTCTGGGCAAAAATTGCAGCTTTTTGGTAGAATGTCGGAAGGTTGAAGGTGGTCGCGATGGTCTGTTCGACAGCAGGGAGTATATATTAGATTTATTTGATTGCGTTTGCTTGGATCTCTACGCGATGGAGCCAATAGCCAGAGCACATCGTGAGGGCGAACGGTCTGAGTAGGTTCGAAGCTCTCCTGGCTTTGTGAAATAGGTTTCTTCCAAAAAACATTCTTTATTTAGTTATTTTAATTATTTTAATTATTTTAATTAATGTTTATTGTTTATTTACTCTCTTATATATTTGTTGTTTATTATTGTGTGTAAATATTTCCTGACGACGCCCCGTTAAAGTCAAAAGGTGTGTAATGTTCGATAATTATGCTTTTTTAGAAGTTAAATCAAATACTAGTATATGATAATTATGTTAATTGTTTTAAGCTGAAGTGTCATTACAAAGTTGAAAAAAGACAGATATATATATACATGATAGCACTCGATTTGAAGTCAGATTCTATTTTTGAGGACTGAAAGATACTGCATAAATTATTTAGATTACTATCCTGTCTGCTCAAACTTCTCCTTGATCTGGTCAGAATACCTCTTGAATTTTACTTTAGAAGGACTTGGTATAACAATACCATTGTTATATTGGCATCCTAAATTAATATTTTTCTAGTGTCCCAAACTCATTATCTAGGACACCACCTTCTTGTACTCCGGCTGCTCTCGGAGGATAGAATTATTTCTCATAAGATACCTGAATGTCTTTTTGAGCAAGCTAAAAGACTTGGCTTCAACGAGCTCTGTGCCGTAGTGGCTCGCAGAGGAGCGACACTACTATCTATTCAAATCTTTAACTATAACATTTGGAGCCGCGATTGGGGCGATTTGTGTAATTTCCATAGTTCTTTCAGTTTAGTTACCAAATATGAAGGAATTGTTTGATTGATTCACCTATTTTCTGAAGGGAGCAGGCATAAATTTGTTTCGAAATGGGGCTTTTTCTGGGAAATAGGATGATAAGTTCACATCCAAAATACTATTCCAATCCCTTTTCGATTAATTTAAAACTTTGCGCTTAGAACTCTCTCTTTTATTCTGACTACTTAAGATGTTTTATTTGTTTCGGTTTTTTGAATAGGAACTTTGTCTGCAGCTCTACGGAGGCTGCTCTGCGCGTGATCTAGAAGAGTGACTGCCATGGCTGTTATTGCTGACGTTCTCACGAGAGAACTGCGCCAAAAATCTATCTCTGTACGGATAAGGAATGTCAAAAGCAGCCAATTTTGGTAGCGGCCCTTAGGGAGGGACCTTTGTAAATGGCTCTGCGATGTGCTTGTCGAGGAGCATCTCGATCAGGACTGCCATATAAAGATTCCTATTCTGTTTCCAGACCAAGTTGTTAGTTTGGACCTGCATCTTTTTGAGCCAGCTTTGCACTCTGATTTTATCGTGCCTGTTGATGGAGGGATAGGCAACTGTTTCAATCCAGTGAGTGCCTGCTTGAAATTAATTATCTAATTTAGTGATTTCTCGGTGCGTCTGTTACTCTTGGGTTGCTTTCCAGTTTTTTAGCATTTTTTATAAACTTTTTAAAATAAATGAGCAGTTTATTTGATAGATTAATATTAATATTTTTTCAATAATATTTTAATTGTAAAATTTTAATTTTTTAATGAATGTATAGTTTGAGCTCATATTTATCATATTATAGTAGGTAATTTGATTCGTTAATTCGTGTCAGATATGCATATGATGAATATTAAAAAAATAAAATAAAATTCTACTAGGTAAAGTTTTTATAATTTTCACAACCTAACCACGTTAGGGGTTTGAATGGTTTTTTGTTGGTTAGATTTGAGTTGCGTTTTGTAAGTTTGGACCATGTCCTTCAGCTGTCCTAACACTTGAATCCTCTTCTCAGACGAACATTTATATATATTGTTTTCATTCCTCGGCCCGAGACTCAGAAGCGAGTCTGGGCCAAGTTCCTATGTATTAATGTGTCTCAACTGTTATTATTTTGGCAGAGTTCTTTCGCGAGAAAAATATAAAATTTTATTATTGTAGTATTAATTTAACTCCATATCTTTCCGAGAATTCAAAGATTCCACCCCTTTAGCCTGAAGTTTTTCAACATGGCTCGGAATGAGCGAGGATTCCCTAGACAGCTTCAGTTCCTTGGCTAAATCACGGTTGGCTTTCGAGATCTCAACCTTTTTGAGTTCGAGTTCCTCCTTCTCCTATTTGAGGAGCTATATCTCGTTTGTTAGACACTTTATGTTGCTCGTCTTATAGGCTAAGTGTTATTGAAGCAACAGGTTCTCTGACTTTACTTTATTGAAGTTGGCTTCCGAGCTTTCCCTTGCGGTTCGAAGTTAATGTTCGAGTTGTTTGATGCGTTGAGTAATAATTTGGTTTTCGGAAATGAGTTTCGATAGTTAAATAATTATTTATGGTTATTTTAAGCTGGGCTGCACTTCGGATCTGCGTGGCACTATGACTTTAACTTAATCCCCTTGGGCTAATAATGAATTACAAATACGAGATGTTTATTTTGGGCTAGATATCCTACTTTATGGTACATAACTCCTTTGTGTGGTTTGGCCTGTTGATAGTTTTTTGTTTTGTTTAAATAGTTCCTCGTTTTGCGCTTTAAGATGGACGATGTCGGATCGCTGCATTCTGATGATGTTATTTTTTTAGCTGAGTTCAAGGGCAAGTGTCCGGCATTGGGTTTTTTGTTGGATGTATTTTTTTTAGAGTAGGTCTTCTTTTGCAGAAAGTGTTTGTCTCAGATGGTTTATCGAGGATTGTTCGTTCTGCTCGTCTTGTCGGAATAATGGATAGTTAAATCGGGTATCAATATTCTCGAGCTAATCATCGTTTCTTTGATACTTCTTCATCTTCTAATGTTTTGTTTTATTTGGTTTTTTAAATTTTAAATCTATGTAATATTATCAATAACCCTTTAGAAAAAAAAAAGTTTAAATAAATCCAGAACTAAAAAAAGTACTTTTTAAGTATAAAAAATACCTCCAATATGTATTTTTTTTATCACTGAACCTGGATAGTCTTTTCAACTTGTTGAGTTGTGATCATACGTTAGATACATTCCCCCATTTTCTCAAGAAGCTGTTTATTGAATTTCAGCTCCACCTTATTCCCTGCACTTTCTCGGACTTTCTTGCTTGCTTCCAGGACCTCTTAAAGATATTGATTGAAGGCTTGGTCTTTCACCTGCCTGACCACGATTTCCCAGTCGTTGCTGATGCGGTAGTTCTTCAATGCTTGGTCCATCTCGAACAGGGTCTGTTTTGTCCTGATCACTAGCTCAAGGGCCTGCTGCATCTGTTTGTTCCTCTATACGCACTCGAGCTGAAATATTCTGACAATTTTTTATTGACGAAACTTGAACATATTGTCAACGAATTCGTTGACTATGTTGTTGATGGTCTGATACTCCGTCAAGACGCGCTCTGTCGAGGAATCCATAAAGGCATCAATCACGTGATTGAGTTCTTCCAGCTCCCAGCTCATCAGCTTCGAAAGAGTGGAGATATGGGTGGAGCACTCCTCGATTGCGGAGATCGGGTTGGAAATAAATTATTTATTATTTGTGGCGGATTGAAGAATGTTCGCGTAGCGGGATCGAGAGCGAAGCCGATTCAGAAGTTATATATTTTCTTGATAAGCAGCTTCTGCTGTTTGAGACGATGGGGTGTTCTGTATGTTTAGTGATTTGTCATCGGAAAAACGGAGGGTCTTTTTCGGAGGGGAGATTGAACCGTGTTTGTTAACACTTTTTGATTTGGGGCGAGTGATGGAAGTGGATATAAGTTTTGGAGGGTTCAGGAAATTGCTGATGCTGGAATAGGGAGAAGACATTTTTATTGAAACACAGATAAAAATTATTTTTTCGAATCGATAATATATTTTTATTAACTTTATTTATTGATCCCTAAGTATTCTTTATTATATATGATATAATTCCAACAAATATATTTTTTATTCCTAAATTCATTTTATTTACTTTAAAACATATTTTTATTTAGTTTTTTGTTTGTATTACCAAAATAGTCTTGGAATTAATCTAAATGTTAAAGTAGATATAACATAATTTAATAAACTATCTCTCTGATTGTTTACAATAAATTAAATTAGTATTCACGAATTTTATTGCACTAAAGTAAATGTAGATCAAGAAAATTAGTGTTTTTTTAAAGTATTATTTGTCTTTAATGGCAAGACTTATTGTTACTTAATTTTATTCATGTCACAATGAGCCAGTAAAAGGTTGCAGAATAGATTCACTCATCATAAATATATGTGTGAGATAACTTTAATTTTTTATACATAGATTAATTTATTAATTGTACTTTGATGGTTCCAATGGTTTACAATATAACCGTAAACAACACGTGAATATATATAAGGTATATAAACAAACACAGCTGAAGTGGGATACCTATCATTTATTTTTCACTTAATATTTAAGCAATCCAAATGAAATTCATCGTCGTATTCTCTCTCATTGTTCCCATCGCGGTTATGATTTGAAACTTTAACATGATTCGAATAAAAGTCTTTAGAAAATCCATTAAATATATTTTTTACATGTTATTTTACATATTTTTAAATATTTTTATTCATTTCTGCTATTTTTTCAAAGATAATTCGTTTGATGATTAATCCTATCTTTTCGATAGCTCTATTTAAACTTAATGGCATCATTACCGCCCATATTTTACATGGTGAATGTCAGTTTCTCCACAGATCCGAGGGTGTCCAGGCTCTTTTTATGGTTTTTGTGGGTTGTGTCGGTTTGACTTTATTTTCGCGTTGCCGGACCAGTAGTTAATTCGTTAATGGTTTAGGAGTTTCGTCGGCAGCGTTCACACAGACACAGAATTATGAGTAGAGCAAGAATTAGGACGATACTGATAATCGAAATGTAATACCACTAAATCATTCTATTGTTATTTTGTTAAGTTTGCTTGAGATATCAGTAAATAAATATAATATATTTAATATTTGATATTTTGTTAATTATATTTTGTCTTAAAATTTTATTAAACTAAGTGGTAATTGTATTGCTTATTGGGGTTTTTTGAAAGGCTTTAGTTGAAATTATGGACCCATATTATTATGATTTATTTTATTATGTTTAAATGGATGGCTCTCCTTCATTCCACAAAATGTTTGGATGAGCAAACAGTGAATGCCTAGAAGTTGAATGAGTGATGAAGTTGAATAGATTGATTAAAATGAGTTACGAATTGAGATTTTGAAAGAAACGACATTATTTTAATTATTTTGATTATATTTTATTTAGTTTAGTTTCTGCGTAATTTAGTGAAAATGTATTTAAAATCCATATGTCATTTTATTTTTTCTCACTTGTTTTTATCGACAAATATATATGTATTTTTTTAATGATTTTTTAGAATAAAAATGATAATAATTAGTATGATAGGAAACTGGGTTTTTTCATAAAATAGGAAAAAAAAAAAGATATATAGCTTTTATAGGAAAGAATATTAAAGCTTATTAAATTTTTTTGAAATTAGAACTTAAACATTAAAAATCAGATTTCAATTAATTGTTTTACTATTTTTTGAGCGCTGGATTATATTATACCGAATTTTATGTATGATTTCAAGCCTCGACATACACAGTTATTTAATGTATTTAATATATTTAGTTTATATTTTTTAAAGTTTTAAATTAAACATGTCTCATTTTGTAAAAAATCTATATCGAAATAAATATACATGCATATATCTTCAGTTATCATCTGTTTCATAAGACTAAATCAGTTCAATTAAGTCCTTCGTCTCCATGTATTTGTTGATATACCTCCCTTCGACAATCTTCATGAATCTCTGGGACGATTGGCCGAATTGCATCTATTCTTTTTTCTCCAAACTCGCCTCCATTAGTTATCCCCATTCACAACCACTTTCACATTCTTCGCTTTCCGCAAATATCCCAGAAAACAGATATTTCGATCTACATATCAGCATCCTGAACAATGCAGAGTTCGTATCGCTGTAACCTTCGCACTTTTATAGTTCCTTCTCGCATTATGCCACCAACCCCACCTCCCTGATGATCTTGTATTCATATTCGGGGAGTAACTTTTTGAATTTGGTGTTCCAACAGTTTTTAATCTGCGCCTTAGACTTGTTGGGGATGTACTTCTTCAACTGACTCCACTTGCGGCCCAGCACCATCACTCCGAGGCAGAGGTCGTGCATTTCCGCCTCGGTCCACTAGGTTCGCAGCATGTTTTTGTCTTCGGCGAGGTATTAGCGGTATCTTTCCCTGCATTGCCTCACGGTCCTGTCGGGAATCAGGTGCTGGATGCCTCCCCAGCCCACAAAGTTCTCTCTGTTTCTAAAATGGGTGAGGATTTGGTCTTCTTCGGACTTCCAGCGGCGAGGGATGGCTCTTCGATGTGGTTTTATGGGAGTCTTTTTGCGCCTGGCTTTGGACTTCTAGATGTATCTGTAATAACAGTACTAACTGCTTTCAGAACTCGTGATGTCGAATTCGGACTTCATATCTAGTTTGTATATTTTTTTATGGTTTATATTTTTTTGTTAATAATATATTTTAATTAAAGGTAATACACGATAATTAATATAGTGTTTTGTGTTTTTAAAAATTATAAACGATATTTTGTGAAAACTTTTCTTGAATTTAGTTCGAAAATGAAAACCATATAAAATAATATCTTTTTAACTATTTTATTCAGAATATAAATTTATAAATTATAAAAGTGCTACTTCCAAAATACATGTAAATAGAGGGATCAAGATACAAATT
>JAHDVE020001626.1:0-27828 GCA_022606495.2 Halesus radiatus | reverse complement strand
GTGTTTATTCTCGCTGTGTTTGGGAGTTAGTTTGTCGCAACAGAACGACTAACACTGACGGAGACAACTAGCGACTAGCGACACAACCTCTCCCCAATGTAAACCAACGATAACTGACCTGGCGTAAGACTGAATGGGCCCGCGTGTCCCCCTCCTCCTCCCGCTCCACGCGGCCCGCTCCATCGACTCTCCCCCTCCCAGATAATGCGGTTTCCTCATCCCTCACTGATGACACCCTATCTATGTACCCCATACCCCGTACCACGAACATACACAATTTATACGATTAATCCGTACTTCATTAAGAAAAATAATACACGTTTTGTAATGAATACTAAAATTTTAACATTAGTTTATAAAACAAAAAATTAACCCCGTCTCCCTTTCACACCCTTTTCCAATCTTTAGTTTGTCATAATAACATTATAATACTCCCATTGCATTCAATACAATGGGACAATAGCTTATTATAATTATCTACTTAGACATGTTTTCTATTTAATTTAAAAAATGTATTATTCAATAGAAGTATAATTATTTTGTCACAACATTATTAATAAAATTAATAAGAAGTAATGTTAATAGTTTATTATTAGTAATCAAATATTAAAAAATATATTAATAATGTATTAATTATTAATGATTGTTCTGCCGAATCGTCTTCAGTATCTTAAGAATTCATCAAAATCCTGAAGACGATTCGGCAGAATCGAAACTAGTCGACAAATAAAAAATAAAAATGGATTAAAAACAAAGTGTCTTGTTATTTAATACATCATGTCAATCCACAATGTGTTTGCTTAATCTGAAAAATAATAAAAATATTAATAATAATGTCTGAAAATTATTTTCACAATTATAAATATATTTAGAACATTATTAATACAATTTTTGTAAAATATGTTCATATTTATACATTAAACAGTGGTCAAAAAAAATAAAGTTTTATTAATTTTATTAATAATATAATTTGTTTTTTTTTTGTTTAACTATGAATGTCTGTGAAATTCTTTAGAGATTTATAATCCCTGCTGTTTATTGGTTCGCCTTTACATATGCATGCTATATTTTCATGCTTATAATATTTCACTGCACAATAATCTGACCGACAAAACATGAGTGGTCTATTGGTCAAAAAAATGTAATTTAGAACAGCGCCCTTGAGGTGATTTTTCACAAAAATGGCGCCATACAAATCATCCAAATATTTTTTTAATTATTACAATTATTATTATTATTATTATTATTATTATTATCATCATCATTATTATTATTATTATTATTTTAATTATTATTATTAAGGAAGACGAAAAAGTAAATCATTTAGATAAATCATCTTAATTGCAGTGAGGTGCATTGCTCTATAACCAAAGACAGGCTGTGTGTAGTTTTTTTTTGTTTCGGCATGAATGTATTGCATTGCATTCATGTTAAATAAATTAATAAATTGTTTTATTTCACAATTTATTAATTATATTTGCGGCACTTTCCCGAGTGGTACACACTGTCAGTATCGCCCTGGTGAAAGACCACCATTCATATATGAAATGTTGCTTGAAATGGCTCTAGTCGTGTTTGACGACCAGATCTGAATAGCCAGGTATTTCCCCACGTTCCTTCTTCCCCATCTCCTTCTCCTCCGCAATACCTTCAGTCTCACAACATACCCCAATAGGGGATGCCATGTCTCACTGGCTCAAGGCGGTTGGATTGTCACATAAAGAAAAAAAATAATTATAATATTATGTGTTTTTCAAGAGTCAGAATAACAGAAGAGTTTGTATGAATGTGACGGAAGCAAGGATAGTGTGCCAAGACCGAGTTGTTTGGAGGTCTGTCCTCTCTGCCTACCCCTGCGGAAAACGGCATGATGGTTAGTTTAGTTAGTATATTTTTTAAACTGTAAAGCGCCCATGAAGTGATTTTTCATAAAATATTCTTGTTTATTGGATTTTTTTTGTATCCAGAAACTAATTTTTAAAAATCGTAATAATTTGGTCTAAATATGAAAAACATGTTTTTAAAAACCTATTATTGGCTAGTAAGATTTCCTTGTTGACCGAGGAAGGGATATACTGCAAAGATTACAAATATGTAAGCCCATTTTATATTTACCTATCGTTTTATAAAAAATGAACTAGTACAATTAAGGAAAACATGTATATTCCATCAGGAGCGATAAGCTGCTGCGAAGAGCGGAAAGTGGCTAACAGCTTGACTGTGTTTCAAAAGGCAGTAACCCCCAAAATTAAAACTTTACTGGAGAAATTAAAAAATTTCAAGATTAAGTTTTCGTAATAATAATAAAAAAATGCAAACTGTGTTTTATTCGGTAAAAATACAATTTCGTATCACGAGCGCGTGATCTCTGGAGATTAATAACGAAAATTTTACCGACCCTAAAAATATGGGGAATTTCGCTAATAATTATTTTACTTCAATGGGAGCCACACTTGCAAAAAAATTCTTGACAAATCTGGTAAAATTGAAACCGATCTCGCCAATTTAACTATTATTAATTTTGATTACAAGATAGATAATATTCAAACAACGACAAACGAAAATAATTGACTACCTTAAGATATCGAATACTTGTGGACCAGACAAACTATCAAATAATCTATTAAAAGTAATAAAATCCTCCATAGCAACACTCATTGCGCATATCTCTAATCTAAGTTTCAAGTCGGGAATATTCCCCAATCATTTAAATCATTCCAATTTTATTTTGCTTCATAAAAATGGTGACAATCTCAGTTAAAAAATTACCGACCGATATCTCTGCTAAACTCTGTCACCAAAATTATCGAAAAAATTGTTAAGATCCGTCTCAACCTATACATTGAAAATAATAAAACTATTTCAAGTAGACAATACGGTTTCCGACCAGGTTTAGGTAACAAAAATGCCATTGGTAAACTGACAAAAATCACATATTTGTAAAAAGCATTAACTTTGTGGCTCGCCATAATTTACAATTAAAAACACATAAATTTGTTCTAGACCACTTTTATTTCATTAAAACTCTACCGGTTTCGGAAGCACCCTTCCTTCATCAGGAGAATATTAAAACTAACTTATGATATAGAATATTGACAAGACATATAAATTTTAGGTGTTGGAGTGGGGGGTAAGCAAATGGGTAGTGGTAATTGTAGGATTTCCGGGAAGAACAGTGCCATTTATTGGAAAAATATTAAGAATGGGACTAAAAGATAAGTTAATTTAGTTATTTAAAATACTAGCATTTTTATTCAGGGATTTTCTAATTTCGAGTGCTTCTAAGGTAGAGTTTTGATAAAATAAAAGTGGTCTACAACAAATTTATGTGTTTTTTATTGACAAAAATCATCTCGAATAATATCGATGGATGTAGCAAATGCATCGCACTCTTCCTGGATCTTCAAAGCGTTTGAAAACATCTCGCATAAAATTATTAAAAAAAAAATACAGCTCATAGGTGTACAGGGACGGCTACTTAAATGGTTACGTAGTTATTTAGAAAACAGGAGCCAAAGAGTGAATATTAATGATACTCTAAGCGATCCAGCAAACATTAAATTTGGTGTACCACAAGGAAGTACTTTAGGGCCTGTTTTATTTAATATTTATATCAATGATCTTTGTAACAGTAAGTTTGTTGCCGATCACATCATGGCCTTTGCCGACGATAGAGTCTTGTTAATTGAAGGCAAAAATTGGAAAGATGTTCATGGCAAAGCTGAAATCGATATGAACAAGGTCAAACAATAGCTTGGCAATAATCTCCTTACACTAAACACTGATAAAACTAAATTTATACGTTTTAGTGCAACTCAAGCGGGACAACCAAAGGAAATACTAAACATTATTATACACCATTGCAATGTCCCAACTATCTGTACTTGTATTAACTTGGAATATGTAGGTAGTATAAAGTATCTGGGAATCATCATAGATGAATTTCTGAGATGGGACGAACAAATCAACTCAACTTCCACAAAGGACAGAAAATTTACTTACTTATTCGTGTCTATTAGAAACATTCTCCATGCGAAAGACCTGAAACTAGTATACTATGCCATGTGCAATTATTTACTAGAATATGCATCTTTGGGATGGGGCGGATGTGCCAAAACAATATTGGATCCACTAGCGAAATCATAGAAATCACTACTAAAAGTAATTCTTAAAAAACCTTTTAGGTACGCCAGTGGCATATTATTTAAAGAGATGCGTGTTCTCGGTGTAAGACAATTATACATGAGAATATATTACACAAACATAAACAACGTCATCACTACCCACCCATAGACCACTATCATGACATCCGTCATTCTAGAAGTAATCCAATTGTTCCACCTACTACCATGACATCCCTTGCTCAAAGGCAATTTTCATACTTACGTCCAAAAATGTTCAACATAATACCCGATACATAACTAACTAACTAACCATCACGCCGTTTTCCGCAGGGGTAGGCAGAGAGGACGGATCGCCAAACAACTCGATCTTGGAATACACTTCTTGCTTAATTCACATTCACATACGCTTACATCAGCCTTGCATTCTTTACGAATCTTAACATTTTTCACACAATCATACATGCTTTTACCAAACATTCGTCTCAAAGATCTCATTTCTACAGCATTCAGTCTACTTTCATCCTTCCTCTGCCAGTTCCATGCCTTACATCAGGGTTGGTATCAGCACTCCATTGTGGACTGCTAGCTTTGCTTTTTTGGACAACTTTTTGTTTGCGCCAACCGCGATCAGTCCTCCGTTAATGGAGTTTCCTGCATTCACCCTTCTTTCAATATCCCTATCAGTCTTTCCATCTCTCGTAAACATACTTCCCAAATACACAAATTCATCGACCTGCTCCAAGTATTCATCATTTACAACTATCTTGTACACTGTTTTCGTACTCTCTCTTTCAAACACCATGACTTTGGACTTGGATTTACATTCATCATTAGCTCATTCTTCGTACATACTTAGTTCATCCTAGATACGAGGGACTGTAGATCTTCCATATGTGAGCAATCAGCACCGCATAATCAGCATACAACAGGCAACTTACTTACAGACTACTCATTTTCGCGCACAAGCCCACCTCTTTCAATTATTGCATACAATTATCCATGTATAGATTGCATAACCACGGTAACATTACGCAGCCTTGCCTAACACCTTTTGTAATGTCAAACCACCCCGTAAAATCACCGTTTGCCCTAACCTAACACATGCAATGCCCGAGTTATGGACTCCGCTTGGTTATATCGGCACTTGAAACTTTAACGGAACCATCGACGCTTCCTTATAATTATAACCCTTTACACTAACTTTCAGTAAAGTTAATTTTTTTCTCTTCTGCAACATCCGTTTCCCTAAAATGTCCTAGTATCTATTCCTGACAGGTCTTCAGGTCGTCAGCCCATTTGTGGGCGAACTCTATTTATCTTCGACAAGCAAAAATCAGATTAATATATTCATTATAAAATTACTTTGTATTCACCACTTTATTAATATACACAGATATCAAAATGTTTAGAAAGCGATGCTTTCTTCATCAAGAATATATATAGTACTAAAAAATATTTATGTCAAGTATACTTATTAATTAAGCGGTGAATGCAAAGTAATTTTTTAATTAATTTATTAATAATAACGCCACTAAGTGTGAATACCAATCTTTTGAAGAAATTGTAAATTAGATTATTATCAGGTTTCCTCTTGGATCTTGATGTGTAACCTGTATAGAGATAGGTGTAGAGATTTTTTTTTATGACCAGATATGAATAGACGTCTGTTTCCAAAAATCCCTCTCACTGGCTAAAATCTGACCAGAGGTAATTCCGATAATATCAGAAAGAATATTAAGGTAACCTAAGCTTGAAGCATATTACCATATTTATATATTTTTTATTTTTTATTTACGATTAAGATAATATTAACAAATCTCAAATGAAATATGAAACAGAAAAGACATAGAAAATAAAAATCTAGACTTGCAGAAAAAGTCAATAGATGTCCCAAATAAATAAAATTTGGATTGGTATATCCGAGACACTATCTAGATTAAAAATGAATTAGGGTAGAATATAGAAAGATAGCATCCAAAATATTTGGGAACTAATTGACGATGATGTAAACATTCTTAAATTGAAGAATGATATCGATAAAAATGACGGAGAACGATGGGGTGGCATTAATTCGATTGGGTAGAGCGCAGGTCTCGAATGAACCGACAGATTCTGAGTTCGAGTTCCAGGTGCGACCGTTACATTTTATTTTCTGTGCCTTTTCTCTTTCACATACGAGTATCATTTGAGATTTGTTAATATTGTCTTCAAATTTCGTAAGAACGATATATGTGTATTACATATATCCTCTGTGATAAAATATTTTAAGTTTTTCCACAATTCCGATCGTTTGAGCCGTATTGCTTCACGCAAACGTTGCATAACTTCCTTGTAGTATTCCTTATTAACCGTACGACCTGTTGTCAAGAACTCATGATGCACCACGCCATTGTAATCAAAGAAAACACTGAGCAAAACCTTCATATTTGATCGAACTTGGCGTGCTTTTTTCGGTCTTGACTCTTCTGGCCGCTTCCATTGGGATGATTAGGGCTTGGTTTCGACGTCATAACCATATACCCACGTTTCATCACCAGTTATGACCCTTTTGAGCAAATCTGGATCGTCGTTGACGACATTCAACAACTCCTGAGCGATACTAATGCGACGTTGCTTTTGCTCAAAATTTAGCAATTTCGGAACAAACTTCGCTGCCACACGTTTCATGCCCAAAACATCCGAGAAAATTGCATGGCATGAGCCGATTGATATTCCAACATCCTCTGCAACTTTCCTAATAGTGATTCGACGATTTTCCAAAACCATTTTCTTCAGTGTTTCGATGTTTTATTCGTTTGTTGACGTGGTTGCAACTCCAGGACGCTCATCGTCATTAACATCTTCTCGGCCTTCTGTAAAACGCTTGTACCACTTATAAAAACTTTTTTTGAGGCAAAGTAGACTAGCCGAATGTTACAGTCAACATTTTAAGTGCGTTGGAGTACTTCATTCCATTTTTAACGCAAAATTTAATACATATTTTTTGATCCCTTTTTTTCAAAAGTAAAAAATCGAAGAACACACAAAAACGCGACTAACCTTTCCAGTTGTCAAAAACAAACCACTAATCCAAAATGGCTGATAATGTTTACATATGATAAACATATGTGTACCACCATAACAAAAAAAAAATCAATAATCGAATGTACACAGCCCGCGAAAATTCAAAATTCAGCTTTTCTTTTGAACACACCTCGTATACAAAAGTAGTACAACGGAGAATTAAGAAAACTTTAAAGTTACAACATCTCTGGGTTTGTATCTGCTTAATAATGCAATTCGCACCTATATGTACTTCTGATGTAATTAAAATATCTCTAGGTTTGTATCTGCTTCATATTGCAATTCGCAACTATATGCATTTCTGATATATATTTTTTTTAAATTTACAAGAGTAGTACAACGGAGAATTAAGAAAACTTTAAAGTTAAAATATCTTTAGGTTTGTATCTGCTTCATAATGCAATTCGTACCTATATGTACTTCTGTTATATATATTTTTTAAATATACAAGAATAGTACAACGGAGAATAAAGAAAACTTTAAAGTTAAAATATCTCTAGGTTTGTATCTGCTTAATAATGCAATTCGCACCTATATGTACTTCTGATAATTTTTTTTTTTAAGAATATTTATTTCAATTATCAGTTTACAGTGTACTCGTATGGTACTTAACAATAACTGTAAAATTGGTTTTCACACTTTTTTTCTGTTCTATATAAGCAGACGCTTGTGTTTATGATATTCAGTATGCAGTTGTCTCTTTTCACGAGAAGCTCTCACTGCACGAACACTTTATTTGAAATGCGTTTTCTAATAGATAACAAGTTGATTATATGTATACTGATTATACCAAGACATTTCATAAGGTTTTCCATAAAATCCTGATTAACAAATTGTCGAACCTTGGAATAAAAGGAAACTTCCTATCCTGGTTCAAGAATTATTTATCTAATCGAGAGCTAACTGTGTGCATCAAAGACCAATTGTCTTTTACTTTTGAAACTACAAGTGATGTGCCAGAGGGCTCTCATCTTGAACCTACTGTATTTAATATATTTATCAATGTTGCTACCAATATAATTAATCGTGTTTATATTTTGATGTTTGCAGATGACGTGAAAATGTTCCGAATTATTAACAATATTGATGTCTGCTTTTCCTCGCAATCGAATATCATTAAGTTTTCCAATTGTTGTGTCAGAAATAAATTAACTCTGAATATTAAATAAAAGTGTCAGGTCAGGAGATTTTATAGAAAAAAACCGATTGATTTTCACATATGCCATAAAATTTTTATATTTGTGCTAAAAATAAGAAACCCGCGAATAACTTTTGACATGAAAGTGACATTTATTTCTCACGAGAATGACATACAAGGTAATGCAATTGTTGGGTTTCATATTAAGAATTTCAAAAGATTTCAAAAACTTTAAAAATATATTGTATACATCCCTTGTCGGAAGACATTTAGAATTTAACTCAACCATTTGGAATCCATATCACAATATTCATGAAAAGTCTATCGAGCGAGTTCAACGTCCTTTTTTAATAAACACAAATTAAAGGTTAGGAATTCCAACGGAAAACAACAATTATTCTTCCCTGATTTGCTATATTAAAAGAAAGACGAATTTGTTCTGATTTATTTTTCCTTTATAAAATTATTAATAACATGTTGGACTCCCCGAACTTCTTTGTTTGATATACTTTAATGTGCTAAGTAGAATGGTTTGTCAGCAAAAATATAGAAACCAATGCAGAATGAAATTCCGTGATGAATCGACTGCGTAGTCTAGGTAAGAGCCATATCAACACCACGGGTATTAAAAGTCTATCAAACTACAAAAAAAATGAAATTAAAACTGTTCGCCTCTCTTAACAATGTTTATTTGTTATTTTTTATTATGTGCACTGTATATTTATATCGTTATTTTTTAATTGAATTTGTAGGTACCATGCACTTATTGTATTAAATTGTAAAAGCCCAAATCGGGAGTGAAAAAATAAATAAATAAATATTATTAGAACGGTTGTTTTAACTTGTTTGGCCGTATCCATAAAAAATGAATGAAGTTATAGTCTCAAGAAAACGTATTTATTGTACCTACCTACTTGGAATTTGGTCATCAATTAGAATTAGAACCGGTAATTATTGTGTAGGTAGGTGTATACTAAAATAAATGAAACCGTTTCGGTTTCTCAAAATAAACGGTTAGCTACTCCAAACTGTTTAAAAATAACATAATAAATTGAATACTTAAATATTTTTTTTTTAAATCTAACAATACGGTTGCGGCGAAAGCGTTTCACGCGAAATCGTTCTTTAGCAATTGTCAGTGACAGAGCTTTGGAAAAAAGCGTTTCGCGCGAAAGCGCCTTGTAGCAACGGTTTACGACGGGTATAAATAGCAGTTCAGTAAAGTGTCGCGGAAGCTGTTTTAAACGTTTTGCTCGGAACTATTTTTTTTGGTTGCTTATTATTTTCAAAGCATTACTACGCTAATGAAGAGAGCTGGCTTTTGAGTTTAGTGTAGAAGAAACATGTTAATTAACAGGGCCATGTGAGTAATGAATATTAAGCACTAGGAATTAGGTAGCATTAATATATATAAATATGACTTACAACCATACTCTTAGGGTCTATTCACATCTACCAGCACCGCGCAGTGCAGAACAGTACAGTATAGGCACTACAACATTAGTTGTTTACATTATCTAGGAACATCTTCATATTACGTAAGCATAACGAATCCGCGCATACACGGGCCAGCATCTTCCGAGTATTTAGATGCTGCTGGCGGCTTTTTGTGGCCTCTACGCCTGCGCAGTTAGTTTGAATATATCACCGTTAGCAGCGCCATCTTGGCGTCACCGCCAGATGGCGTCAATAGACGCAGATATTGCTAAAACCATGATGAACAGACATATTTGCGTCTGTGCTGCGCCTACACTATACTATTCTGCACTGTGCGATGCTAGTAAATGTGAATAGACCTTTAAGTGAATTGCATTCTATTGGAATTATTTCGCACGGGTTTATTCAAGACCATCTAGATCATAAGGCCTGACCAGTGATAAGAGATTGAAAAACATCGTTTCTAAATTTTTTTGTTCATTAAAACATTTTTGAACGTAGTTAATTTAAAAAAAAAAAGTGGTTCTTATTCAAATTAAGATGCCAATTTGATTACGTCTCCGGGCCTACTGATATACGTGGTTTTCTTTTAACGAGGGCCTAATTATACGTTTTTTTTTAAAACCGCGAAACCTTTACAACCGTTACAAAACTAAAACGGTTACGAAAAAACGGTTTCCCGTTATTTTACTCACATCTAGTGTGTATCTACTCGGACGTCCACTTAGTAAGGAGACATGTGTCAATGTATATTAGTATGTCTAATGTCTGGTTTGCTCTGTCAAATGATTTGTTCATCTGACAACTAAAAATTTTCGGCGTTTAAGGGGTTAATTAAAGAGTCAAGAATTTTAATTGTGCAATGAAAGCAATTTGATGCCATATTGCAGCCGAATAGTTGATGATATATTGTAGGACGTTAATTGATCGCTTAAATTTTAAACGAGTAAATCGATACAATCAATAAGAAACTAACTCAAAATACCTCATTTTGAGAAAACTGGATTTGATTTTTTTTCATAAAGACATCGCTCCGATGAAAAGTTATTTTGTCCACCTATAATATAACAATAGATGCAACATGTAAGTAATTTATCAACCTATCATATCATAGGTGTAAATGGCTACATTTATTAAGTTCCAAACGGAAACATTTGACATGTTTCTCCATTGAACTAAGAATGTGCTGATTTCATTATAATTCCATAAAGAATTACCTGAATACGCAATTAGGACGAATTAGACTTTTTTTGTTTAAATATGAACTAAGATGAATAACAAGTTCAACAGAATTTCGGTCTAAATTAAATCCTTTCAGACATTCATATTTTTAAATTCAATATTCCTGCGAGTACCACTCTTGTAATGCCTATGTATCCTAATTACACTTATCTTTTTTTTTATTATTCGAAGCCTCATCCTTCAATCCGTTTCTTATCACATTTAGGATAGTAAATTCTAATTGAATCCTTGTACTGTACCACCCATCATAAAATATGCCTCTATTTAACTAAAATCAAGCAATTTTTCACAAAAACAGCGCTATACAAATCATCCAAATATTATTATTATGTAAATTAATTTGTAACGATTGTAACTTTTTTACACAGGAAAGACTTCGAGAAATTTTAGTATTAGATTTAAGGAACACCTAATGTACCAGACATGTGGCACACAGATGAACTGTAGGGGCAGGTGATCCTGATCTGCGGAGAGTGCTGGAAGGGAGGGAAACACAACCTATCGTTCCCTCTGCAAGGAGGAACGATACCGACTTATGACGACTCCTATTAATCTGCAAAAAACTCTCTATTGTTCAAAACCTAGGTAAAATAACGATTTTTGTTTCTGCACAAAACTCCCTTTTGTGCAAACCTCAGACTTGTACAAGATGCAAAAATCCCAATTTGTGTAAGTCATAAAAATTAGAATCATGTTCTGCGGGCCTTGTCCATGGTGGTGCGAGGGTCTGAGTCTAGTGGGTGGTGGTAGTCCGGGGGGGGGGGATCCAGGGTCAGCAGTGGTCAGAATGAAGAAGAAAGCAATTCGGTAGAAGTAGAGCGAGGTAGGGCGGTTTAAGGGAGCAGAAGTGTTGTCAGTTTGAGCGTTGCTGGCCGACGGAGAAATTGTTTTTTTTTTTGATTTGATGGATTCTTTCGTAAACCTATTACTAGCTGGGGCTTATAGCAATACCCCTCATGTTTCTAACTAACTAGTACTGCAGCACTTTGGCCTTATTACTATCACCATCTGATGGTTTTATTTAGTTGACTGAGTTTAATATTACATTTTCATGAGTTTTTAGGGAAAAGATCGTAACTGGATACAAAACCCTAACGACTGAGAAATTGCTGTTTTTGGCCTCTATTTATACCACTAACCAGGCACTGTATCGAGCGCGAAGTTACTTTTTAGCGACGCTAGTGGCACCCCCCCTGTGTCGACTAGCTCCGCAAAAGTTTATCCGACAACACCTGTCTCCCTCGCACCACTTTGTCTCTCTCTCGATTTATTTGTCATTCTAAGAACAGCCGTAGTCGGCACATCCCGCCACTTGCGCAATATGTTTCACATGTTGCACAAAATGTTTGGCTAGTGGGTCCTGGACCAGTAATACAATTCAATTATTTATTTCTTTTTGGTCCCAGCCTCGTACAAGTGCCGATAGTGTTTAATTTTTTTAAAATTCTAGACACAATTATTAATCAATTAAAAGGGCGGCAAAACGTCCGACACACCTAAGGTGTTTTAGTAATTAATAATTATTATTTTTCTGAATTTGCCAATCATGTTTTGGAAACTAATCATTCTTCTGATAGATTTGAAGGTTTAAAAATTTTACGTACAAATAAAACCGGTTTACAATTAGACAAAATTTGAATGTTTAGAAATCAGAAAAAGTGTTAATAGTCAATTAAATTTAATTAACAATCAATCTCTTGAATTTATTTTCATATTCATATTCGTAATAAAAATAATTTATTTGTTAATTTCTAATATAAAATTTTTGTTCAATGTTTTACAATATTTTTTTTATTAAAACTTTTGATTATTACCAACATTCATCATTTTTTGTTTATGTTCATAATTTGTCTATTCTTACATTATTGTGATATATGTTTATCATTTGTCTATATTTGACATTATTATTTTTTAGTATTCTGTATATTCCTGATGAGGAAAGCATCGCTTTCGAAACATGTTGATATGTAGATATTAATAAAGTGGTGAAAACAAAATAATTTTTAATTGATTTATTTTTATTATTATTGATCATTACTTACCATCCCTGCTACCCATTCTCCTTTCCAAGTGTTTACCCCTCCCCGAGAGCCCAGGGTCCAGGGAACCTGAGAGGCCGGAGCCTAGTCTAGGCGCCCTCGTGGCGGCCGGCTGCTTTTTTATAATCGCTTTTAGTTTATCTTGGAAATATTGGGAAGTTCTTAATTTTCCCGGTGTAAAAATAGCATAAAATAACCGCAATAATTTTTAGGTTAAATTTATAAAAATTACATTTTTTTTTAAAGTAACTTCACACAGGAGACCCTGAGGGAAATAATTTCCCTCAAGGCCTATATCATCTTTTGGGATGCTATGAGGGTCTTTTAGACGATAGGAAGGAGTGAACTTGGGTCTTGAAGAGACCCATGTTATAGGATGGAGGAAACACAGAGGCCGGCAGATCATTACACAGCCGAGCTGTTGAACACAAGAATGAATCGTAGAAGCGACTCGTTATCATGTGACAAATGTCAACCGTGTGCAAATGTTGGGCGAGCGTTTGGCGTATTTCCCGACTATGCACCGGTGCCCAAGGGAACAATGACGCTAGTTCCTCAGAGCATCTTCTATTAAAATACCGGTAGAACAAGGACAGCATTCACACCTGACGTCTGTGCTCCAAAGATTGCAACCCGTTTGTTAAGACAGGCGAATCTATCAAACGGACCGCCCGTTTCTGCACAGAGTCAAGGGTTTTTTTCAGATATTTTGGGACCCCTGACCAGAGGTGGCTGCCAAATTCTACGGTGGGGCGCATCTGAGATTTGTACAGGGTCAGCAGTTGTGTACTATTAAAGTGTCTGTGGGCTCTGTACAATACGCCCAGCTTCTGAGAGGCTAACTTCACTCGGCCTTCGATGAAGCCCCCGTACCTGAGCTGGTCACTTATGGTTACACCAAGCATATCAATGGAGGGCTTGTTGGGAAGATTGCTTTCATGAAAGGAGACTAGATTATCATTTCATAATTTTAGTGCTGCCGTCTCGAGCTTAAATCAAATTTATAATAAAAACCCAAATATTTCAAATATTTTAAGTTGAAATCTGTTTCGTTCTTCTGAATTAACGCATCGAGCATCGATCACATCTGTCGAAGGTCCTCGCAACATGTACTATTAAAGTGCCAAAAGTGATTTACATTGGCTTTTCGGACTACGGTGGTTGTAAAAAATATTGTATACAACAGGGAAGTGCCCGATCAGGGGCTGCTCTGCGACCTGCTGTGGTCCGACACCAACAAGGACACCGACGGCTGGTGTGAGAACGAGCTTCACCTTCACCTTTACTCATTGAGATAGAGACCAAGTTCTTCAACAAGCACGACTGATCTGCCGGGTGCATCGGGGTATGAGTTCTTTGCCAAGAGGCAACTGGTCACCCACTTCTCGGCGCCCAACTTCTGCGGGGAATTCGATAATGCAGGTGCAATGATGTCAGTGGACGACACGCTGAAGCGCTCTTTCCAGATCCTAAAGCCGGCCGACAAGCGCCATCTGGCGTACGTGCAGACCAACACCAATCCGTCCCGTCACGCCGCCCAGGGGCGTCACCAAGACAAAGAAGGTTTTTAGGGGCCTATGGATCAGTCCCCCCGGCCACCATCCTCTCCCGCCGCTCCTTCCTCTTAAAAGTATTCTGTGTTATTTATCCTAAAAGTATATGGATAATAATTGATTATCTTAGCTTAAATACATTCTTGAATATAATGGAAATAATCACTCTATCATTTGTATTAGCGTATTGAAATATATCGTAAGAAATAAATGCAGTTAGCCTCTTTTTTTTAAATTTAACATGTATGAAAACTTAGACCAAGCCGAATTTAGTTTTGATAATTTAACTGCATCTCTTTATATGGTCTATAAATAATGTGTAATGATAGCCTGTCCAAAAAGAGAAAATAATGTGAAAAAATAAAAAATAAATTTGTAGAATAGATGTAATATAAGAATAATATAAGAATAGGAATTAATATTTGTACACCGCCCTTGAGGTGATTTTTCACAAAAACGGCGCTATAAAAATCATCCGATTATTATTATTATTAGTGCTCAATGAGACGTTGCAGTCTTGTCTGATGGTTCATGCACAGATTCAGCATCCTCGCAAATTTATCAGCAACCCCTGTGATCATAACTTATCGTCTAAGTCAAATTTATATTTCCTGTAAGCCTTTGGTTTGGAAAAAAATGGTAAAGGCCAAATCCAGATTCAATATGGACGATAATATATTATGGACCATCGTTATTTACTGCGAAGTAAATAAAACATTAAATGATTCCACAAATTGATTAACTAAAGAAATAAAACGTTATCCACCACGCCATTTTCCCGCAGGAGTAGGCAGAGAGGACGGACCTCCAAATAACTCGAACTTGGCATACAATTCTTGCTTCATTCACATTCATATATCGTTTCATACATTCTATTCTGTTATTCAGACTTTTGTCATGGCCCGACTCAAGTTTTTGATTCACTTGATTGTGCCATATCCCCGGATTCTTCTTCCATTCCTATTTATGTACTTATTTGAACTTAAATAAAATAGGAATAATGTTAGCAACCCATACAAATAAAAATGAAAAGGAATAATAAAGTCTATATAACATACTCATACTCATACTCTAGGCATTATGAATTATGAAATACTAACGATGGACAGGATTATTGAAGGTGATCAATGGTTGTTTTAAAAACTAACTTTTGTTTGCGTATTTCTTATGTTACTAGGTAGGGAATTGAATAGCTTAACGGCATTATATTTAAAACGTCTTCGTCTATAGGATGTTTTACAATCTGGGATAGGAAAAGATTTTACATGTGTTTGTCTTAAGACCCCAGTGCATGTTCTTTCTTCTAACATATGGACACTTTTGGAATACAGCAGGATATTAAGTTTGATAATTTAGTTCCCTAAAAATTTTTAGAACAACCTTCAAAGAATAGTTTTTGGATCTATGCTAAAGGCTCCAGTATTTGTAATGCATTATCCCAACTGCGAATACCATGTTCAAGAAATTATTGTACGAGAGCACAGTATTTTGGCGCTCTCGTAGCAGCCGGCAGCTTTTTATAAGCGCTCAAGTTTATCTGGGAAATATTGCTAAGTTCTTAATTTTTCCGGTGTTAAAATAGCGTAAAATAACCGCAATAATTTATAGGTTACATTTATAAAAATCATATAATTTTAGTGTGGCCGTTTCGGGCTTAAATCAAGTTTATAATAAAAAATCAAATAAAAACCCAAACATTTTAAGTTCAAATCTGTCACGTTGTTCTAAATTAACCCAAAAGCATCGGTCATCGGTCGAAGGCGTTCGCCACATGTGCTGGTTAAAAGACCTTTGACTGTTAAAAGCCTAGGGAAGTGTCCAAAGTGAAGGGATGATTTACAATGTTATTCTTTGAACAATGGTGATTGTAAACAATATCGTTTACGACCGGGCTACACAACGCAAACTTAATAGTGAATGTGTTATTTTGGACCATTTAATAGCTGCAAAGATATTGTTGTATAACCTTGAACGTTGTACCACAAACGCAACCCGTAAAATTAGATTTCGTGGCTGCCGAGAAAGGCGCAATAGGAAAAGACATTTGACGAGAAGATCTTCTGCTGTCACGGCGACCTGAGTTCCGACCTCCAGTCTACAGAGCAGATCCGGTGCATCATGCGGCCCACGGACATGCCCGACCAGGCTGCTCTGCGACCTGCTGTGGTCCGACCCCGACAAGGACACCACCGGCTGGGGCGAGAAATGGACGACACGCTGGTGTGCTCTTTCCAGATCCTGAAGCCGGCCGACAAGCGCTACCTGGCGTACGGGCAGACCAACACCAAGCGTCCCGTCAGGCCGCCCAGGGGCATTACCAACAAAGACAAAGAAGATTGGATATGGATATGGATCAGTTCCCCCGGCTCCCGTCCTCACCCGCCGCCCAACTTTACATAACTCCAATCATTTTTATTAGCGTTTTGCAATATATCGTAAGGAATAAATACAGTTAGCATTAGTTAGCACAGTTAGCAGTTAGCATGGCACACTTAAACTTATATATTTTTCCATGGTAGAATCCATTCTGAGATATGGAATACGAACTTGGGGTCACACAAGCTTTACGTATATTAAGTATGTCCAAAATTTACAAACTGCGATAGTTAAAAAAATTGTCACACCAAAGATATACAGACAAAGAAAAATTTAAAAATATTATACGGTGCTGAGGGCCTACTTCCTGTAAAAGGTCTCCTATGGTACATCACTATTATAGATAACGCGGGAGAAAGCCAATACAAAAAGCCACTGGTGCATAAACACAGCACTAGATTCACTGAAAGAAGAGGCCTAAAAATTCCAAAAATTTCAAATAAATACGGAGGTCGAACTCTTGAATACATAGTGCCAGTGATTTTCAATAAATTTAATGAAAGTTATAAATTGGAGGAAAGTGAGAGGCTTTGCGTGAAATCGATGAAGTTATGGATTTTAAATGAGCAATCTATGTATCTTTAATTTTTTTCTTTGTATCTTTAAATTGTTTCTTTGTATCTTTAAATTTTTTCTTGGTATCTTTAAATTTTTATCTATGTATACTTAATGGCTAAGTTAATGTACCTATAATGTTAACGTCAAATGTAAGTACCTATTTTATTTAAGATTAATACATATTACTATTACTATTAGGACTAATTAATCTTTGTAGAACCTGCAGACAAGCTGTCATGTGACCGCTTTGCAGGACTACATATTTTGCTTCTTTCTTATTTTACCTTGTATGTATTTATATTCTTTGGATGAATAAACAATAAAAAAAAAAATAAAAAAAAAATTTTCTCAATTTAACATGTATGAAAACTTAGATCAAGCCGTATTTAGTTTTGATAATTTAACTACATCTCTTTATGTGGTCTATAAATAATGTGTAATGATAGCCTGTCCAAAAAAATGTAGTAGATGTAATATAGGAATAATGTAAGAATAGGAAGTAAGATTTGTACAGCGCCCTTGAGGTGATTTTTCACAAAAACGGTGCTATAAAAATCATCCGATTATTATTATTATTATTATTATCATTAAACTGTGAGTCTGGTAAATGTAATTCCAAGATATTGAGACATATATTTTACTCATGGCAACTGATAACGTGCGATTTATTTTGTATCCGAAGATGACCATGATGTTTGCCATGAGCATTTTACAGCTTTCATAAAATGTGTCGATCCGAATTATGCAGGCACTAAATGTCCTAACCTTAATGTGTCCATCCGATAAGTGGTAGTGATGAGGGAGTGAAGTTAAAAGCTCTGCCAGTGCAAGTGATGGGGAAGCCATTATCAGCCGATCTAGTCCGGTGTTAACTTTCCACAGCGAATGACCAATTTACAGATAATTATGTTCGAACGGCTTTAGAAAGTTCGCTAAATATGTCACATTGATCCAAGTGTTTCAACAATGAACTATCGCGACAGCTCGGTTATGGGTTTATAATATTAACCCAAGATATTTGTATTCGGTTTGTAATATTATTTTTTTAGGGTATTACCTATATTATTTTGTACCATAACCATGTTTTTTTGTTTGTTTATTAATACATTTTTTGATACATACATTTATATAAACATAGGTAGAAAGGTTATAAACATTTTTTTATGTTCAATTATATATTATATATATAGATGAATACATGTATATAAATGTATGTGCATTGAATATATAGCATGAAATCCCACATACGCAAGGCCGGGGCGCGGGTATACTTGTGTAATAGTTAGTGGCAGTTAAATCTATGTGTACTGAATATATAGCATAAAATCCCACATAGGCAAGGCTAGGGTGCGGGTATACTTGTGTAATAGTCAGTGGCAGTTAAAAAAATAGTTTCTTTTTCATGGGATAATTTATTTTTATATTTATTTATAAATATTTACTTATATACACATACATATTGCTTAAATCTATATATTTACAAGTTTACAAGTTTAAAAATGCTGAAAAATGCTGACGAATGAGAAAGATATAAAAGAGAGATGGATGAAATACTTTGAAGAGGTCTTCGAAAGCAACCCGAGTGATAGTGATTCCAGTGGCGAGTCAGGTATGAATGACGATGGCGTGAATGTTCCCAAAATCAGCATGGATGAAATTAAGAGATCAATTAAATGTATGAAGAATGGTAAGGCTGTTGGTTTCGATAATATTGCTGCTGAATACTTTAAAGGAGATAGCCGTATAATTCTCACATGGTTATGCAAACTTTTTAACCAGTGTTTAGAGGAGGGTTACACCCCATTAGATTGGAGAAGGGCTGTGATCATGCCTCTATACAAAGGTAAAGGGTCACGCATGGAATGTGGAAATCACAGGGCTATTAGCCTGCTAAGTTCAGTTGGAAAAGCTGTATGGTAGGATATTGATTGAAAGGGTACAAATGAAAACAAAGGATAAAATATGGGATGTGCAAGGTGCATTTATGAGCGGAAGGGGATGCATGGATCAGATTTTCTCGCTGCGTATGCTCACAGAGAAGTTTCTGGCAAAAAACCAGAAACTTTTCTGTGCTTTTGTAGATCTACAAAAAGCATACGACCGAGTTGACAGAAAAAGTTATGGAAGGTGTTGTCCAAGTATGGAGTGAATACAAATCTTATACAGGCAATCGCATCTCTGTACGAGGGAAGCGTTGCATGTGTTATGGCAAACGGTGATTTTACAGGGTGGTTTGACATCACAAAAGGTGTTAAGCAAGGCTGCGTAATGTCACCGTGGTTATTCAATCTATACATGGATAATTGTATGCAAGAATTGAAAGAGGTGGGCTTGGGCGCAAAAATGAGTAGTCTGCAAGTTTGTTGCCTGTTGTATGCTGATGATGCGGTGCTGATTGCTAATAGTATAGAAGATCTACAGTCCCTCGTATCTAGGATGAACGAAGTATGTATGAAGAATGAGCTAATGATGAATGTAAGTAAGTCTAAAGTCATGGTGTTTGAAAGAGAGAGTACGAAAACAGTGTGCAATATAGTTGTGAATGATGAATACTTGGAGCAGGTAGATGAGTTTGTGTATTTGGGAAGTATGTTTACGAGAGATGGAAAGACTGATAGGGATATTGAAAGAAGGGTGAATGCAGGAAACTCCATTAACGGAGGACTGAACGCGGTTGGCGCAAACAAAAAAGTTGTCCAAAGAAGCGAAGCTAGCAGTCCACAATGGAGTGCTGATACCAACCTGATGTATGGCAGTGAGGCATGGAACTGGCAGAGGAAGGATGAAAGTAGACTGAATGCTGTAGAAATGAGATCTCTGAGACGAATGTGTGGTAAAACCATGTATGATCGAGTGAAAAATGTTGAGATTCGTAAAGAATGCAAGGCTGATGTAAGCGTAGTGAGCAAGATTAAGAAAGGGACGCTTAGATGGTTTGGGCATGTAGAGCGAATGAACGAAGAAAGGAGTGTAAGGAGAATATGTGACGCGAATGTGAATGGAAGAAGAAGCCAGGCCCGAGGAAGACATGGCACGATCAAGTGAATCAAATACTTGAGTCGGGCCATGTCAGAAGTCGGAATAACAGAAGAGAATGTATGAGACGATGTATGAATGTGAATGAAGCAAGAAGTGTATGCCAAGATCGAGTTGTTTGGCGGTCCGTCCTCTCTGCCTACCCCTGCGGGAAACGGCGTGATGGTTAGTTAGTTAGTTAGTTAGTTAGTTACAAATTAACCGAGTATTTACATAAAAATAATAACTGTATAATATTAATAAGATTGTAAAAGAAAACCAGATAAAATTTTTGATTGTTTACTTTAATAAATTTTTTGTTGTGAGAAAAAACCATATTTGTATAAATACATGGATTTTGAAGGTAAGTTAAAAAATTATTGGGTAGATAAGAAAAAAAAAATCAAAAAACAGAAAATAGGGAAAATATACAATTATAGCCGGAAAAGGTTGATGTCATGGGTTTTTATTCAGTTTTTACAAAATTTTTGTGTGTGTTTAAAGACGAAATGTTTGAACACTTACATTTCTGTAGATGGTAAATTATAAATTCTAGAAGCACTAAAAAAAGCATGTCTTTTCGCAAGCCTAATTTTACACAAAGTACTTCAAGTACGTTATTTATTATGTTATGTTATTGTGCAACATTGGATCATCTTGTCTATTGTAATTATTCACAGCCTCCTCCTCCGAGATGCAAGAAGGTAGTTATCAATTATTTATTATACGTACATAACATAGGGGTCTACTCGTCGCTGCCCGCGGTAACTAATAAGTAGATAATTATATTATAATACTGTGTTTTATACGTACATAACATAGGGGTCTACTCGTCGCTGTCCGCGGTAACTAATAAGTAGATAATTATATTATAATACTGTGTTTTATACGTACATAACATAGGGGTCTACTCGTCGCTGCCCGCGGTAACTAATAAGTAGATAATTATATTATAATACTGTGTTTTATTTACGCATTAAAAAATAAATTATTTGTATGTAGTGAATGTCTGAGGATAATAATTATATTGTTTACGGTGAACTACTACGGTAAATAAGTAAGTAGCTGAAAAATACGAATATGTGCAAATTTTGTACAGCAATTAAATTATTGATTTCCGTTAATATTGAAAAAACTTGTCTCCCTCTCTTTAACGATAGATGCCTATATGTTTAACGATAGATGCCTCTATGCTTAACGATAGATGCCTCTATGTTTAACGATAGATTCCTATATGTTTAACGATAGATGCCTATATGTTTAACGATAGATGCCTATATGTTTAACGATAGATGCCTATATGTTTAACGATAGATGTTTAACGATGCCTATATGTTTAACGATAGATGCCTCTATGCTTAACGATAGATGCCTCTATGTTTAACGATAGATTCCTATATGTTTAACGATAGATGCCTATATGTTTAACGATAGATGCCTATATGTTTAACGATAGATGCCTATATGTTTAACGATAGATGCCTATATGTTTAACGATAGATGCCTATATGTTTAACCTATATGTTTAACGATAGATGCCTATATGTTTAACGATAGATGCCTATATGTTTAACGATAGATGCCTATATGTTTAACGATGCCTATATGTTTAACGATAGATGCCTATATGTTTAACGATAGATGCCTATATAACGATAGATGCCTATATGTTTAACGATAGATGCCTATATGTTTAACGATAGATGCCTATATGTTTAACGATAGATGCCTCTATGCTTAACGATAGATGCCTCTATGTTTAACGATAGATTCCTATATGTTTAACGATAGATGCCTATATGTTTAACGATAGATGCCTATATGTTTAACGATAGATGCCTATATGTTTAACGATAGATGCCTATATGTTTAACGATAGATGCCTATATGTTTAACGATAGATGCCTATATGTTTAACGATAGATGCCTATATGTTTAACGATAGATGCCTATATGTTTAACGATAGATGCCTATATGTTTAACGATAGATGCCTCTATGTTTAACGATAGATCCTATATGTTTAACGATAGATGCCTATATGTTTAACGATAGATGCCTATATGTTTAACGATAGATGCCTATATGTTTAACGATAGATGCCTATATGTTTAACGATAGATGCCTATATGTTTAACGATAGATGCCTCCATGCTTAACGATAGATGCCTCTATGTTTAACGATAGATTCCTATATGTTTAACGATAGATGCCTATATGTTTAACGATAGATGCCTATATGTTTAACGATAGATTCCTCTATGTTTAACGATAGATGCCTCTATGTTTAACGATAGATGCCTATACTCGTATGTTTTAGTATAACTACGAATATATCGTAGATATTCTATGAAACACGTACATTTTTCAGGTTCAACCCTTTCTTTAATATCTGTAATTATAAATATTATTCATTCGCGTTTGAATAAATGTAAAAACAAAAGGTGCAACACAATATATGAGAGACGAATAATTCAACTCGTGTGTGTTCATTATAGGAATGGGTCATGACTCATTTTGTTAAGAGCGGGAGTCACGGTACCAGCTCAATATTTTAGTACGACTCAAAAGTACGACTCAATTGAACGACGGCTCATTTAAGAGCCGGCACATATTAAGAGCCGACTCCCAGTTTATGAGCTCATACTCTAGTTAATACGACTCTCAGCTCATACGTCTCCCAGCTTCCAGCGTATAGGTGAAGGGACAAAGCGTCCAGATCCCAGACTGCTATGCGTATAAATCACACGTAGAAATTCCTTAATTATTCTTATCTCTACTCACGAATGTGTGAAGCCTTGAAAACATATACCTTAAGATGGATCATGAAGGCAAATTATAATTGCAAGTCCCATAATCGTGGACATTTTTTAACCTTGTAGAAATTAGACACGTGTACGATGATTATAAACAAATTAGAACTAAGGACCTTATTTAAAAATTCGTCATCGTAGAAATGCTAAGAATACTATCGAACATACAAGATACGTTTAAAAAGAGTAACAGTTCAATTGAGCCCTGGTACGGTTTACCAGGAGTCGTACGTCCACGGCTCATCAAAATGAGCAGGCATAAATGAACGGTTAGCTCATTAACGACTCATCACTAGTCCATTAGATCGCATAACCCAGCGTGCGACGCGTCCGACTGAGAAATCACCAGACCTCTCTCTAGTAATTCATTACTCAATAATCTCATTATCTTCAGTTCTGTCAGCTGAGAGATATATGCTATTTCGGAGCTGTTCAACAACTCCAGGTTAAATCCATTCCCCTGACCAAATTTAATACTCTGACAAATGATTATTCGGTGACTTTAGGATATAATGATATTATTGTGAAAGGCATCCACGGAAATATACAAGGATTCATTGTTTAAACGGTCTATTCTGATTGATCGATCGAACAACAATACTAATCTGATGAGCGGGGAGCGAGTGTTCGGAATTCAGATGCTCGGCAGATAGGGAATACAACAAGTGGCGGGCAGATTATTTTGACAGAGATCAGACTGCTGCAGAGTGATACTTTACATACATTCCCATACACCAACACTTCGTAATATATATTATTTCTAATTTTGAAACTATCAATTCATTATGGAATTCCATTTAAATTTGAATTTTTTTTTAATAAAAAGACCGGTTTCACCCTATAACGGGCATCTTCAGACTGGTAAAACTAAAACTAAATCTATGGTATATATAGCACCTACTTGTATGTCAGGAGTAAGTCCCATTGCTTTCTGATATTGTATATTTATGACTTGAAATTTGTTTTATTTCTGACGGAACAGCCGAATCCAAGGAATCGAGTTCTTGTGACTGAACTCGGAATTGGAACCGAATTCGTAAATTAAGTCGAATGATACAGCTTTCATCATTGATAGGAAGATCGTCTTCCCTGGGGGATTTTTTTGGAAGCTGCCCAGAAAACGGCTATTGTTTTTTCATACGTTTTTTTTTAAATTTACAACACATGCTACAGTACCATAAAATGAAAACTCTTTTAACTTTAACTTTATTTATTAGTTTTCTGAAAATTATGTAATTATTTTACAAGTGCCAATTTCTTGTATCATGGAAAAAAACGTTACAACCCAAAAACTCATCGAACGAATTTTTCTTGTCTGTGTTTAAAAAACAATGTTGAGAGTAGGTAGGAGGTACCTATGAAATGTTTTACCAAAAAATTGATGATTTTTTAATATTATTATCGTATCTTTCAGTCAGTGTTGAAAATCATAAGAATATTATTTTTAACAACCATTATTTAAGTTTATTAGCAATCCCAGTAAAATTATCAAAATATAAAAGAGGAAGTTTTGCTTTAAGCCAGGGTTTTAAATTTCCCTAGATTTTGTGGTTCCTTCTTCCATTAATTTTAATGGAAGAAGGAAGGTTAATTTTTCCTGCCGTATATCTAGGGAAATATCCCTATCCATACCATCACCGGTGAGCACTGAGTTGACAAGGGATGATACGATCATGGGCATGCGTGGCAAAAAGGGACAGCATTTTTGGTATCGCGTATTCGTCGATGTGACGAAGGTAAGGTATCAAGGGTTAAAAAAAAAAACTTGAAATACTGAAAGAAAAATGAAAGTACCATTTCATCACAGAAAATCGGACAAGATTTAAATTCGCATTCTCACTAGGTAAAATTAATACCTCACTTGCACTACACCATTTCACTCGTACGTTACTTTAATAATCTACCTGGAAACATTAGAAAAATAAAAGATAGTAACGAACTCTCAAACGCATTTAAAAAAACACTTTTAAAATAAGCTTAAAAATATCCAACAATCTAACAAACGAATAACAATACACACATACTCGTATACGTACAAATTCGCACACATTTTCAGAACTAACCTAAAAACTCATCTTTTCAGACAATCGCATCCATAAATTGAAGAAATGCGATCTTCTAATAAATGTAACATCAATAGAGAAGGGGGATAAAATAGCAGCTGTAAGCTTAAATTTTCTTAAAAACTGTGTTCATCTGAAGCGACCTGCCAGCTGCAGGTAAGTATGTTTTTCTGTATCTGTTTGTACCTAATTAGGTAGAGAATTTCAATTAACATTTGTACAGCGCCCTTGAGGTGATTTTTCACAAAAACGGCGCTATACAAATCATCCTTATTATTATTATTATATATGCCTACAAGATTATACCGTGATGCTATACGATAAATTCAAGTACTAGTAAATCAATACTTCTTTCCATTACGTAAAACACCAAACCTGTAACATTATCATGTAAACACGTAATTGCAATACGTACACTCCGCTTCTCTACACAAGCATTTATTAAAGGAAAAGTGTAGTATTGTGATTTAAATTAAAATATATTCATAAATGACTAAAAAATTGCTTTATACTCCCCACTTTATTAATATATGCATATCAACATGTTTCGGAAGCGATGCTTTCCTTATCAGGAATATATAATACATAATACAGAAAAAAATATATATTCTGTATATTCCTGTTGAGGAAAGCATCGCTTTCGAAACATGTTGATACGTATGTATTAATAAAGTGGTGATTACAAAGTAACCATTATTAATAGATTTATTAATAATGACGTCACAAAGTGAATACCAATCTTTTGAAAAAATTATAAAAAATGTAATCAATTTCACCAATAAAAATAGCTAAGAATTTTAGTGTAATTTATCTAAGTTTGTTGAAAATTATTTTGCAACGTTTCAAAGCGCTCCCATGGCGATATTATATAATAATACCTACTAATCCCGTTATTTTTATTTCAGAGCAAACTCCCAATACACAGGGATTGTAATATTATTGTAATAATATCGTATTTATTAGGAGGGTCGAAACCTATTAACTGCGCTAACTGCACCCACCTCAATATTACATATTCACCGCTGAGAACGATAATGGTAATAGTTACAGCCATAATGCTTATTTAGTCTGACCCATCTTCTATTAAAATTACATAGATCTTTGAAACATTAATGCATTCCTCACAGTGAAATGGTTGTGGCAGTGCACAATGGGCAGGGTGCTGTGCGCAGTGGGCAACAGGCGGTAGACAGACGTAGACAGCCATCGGTCGGGTGTTTATTTTGTCAGAAGCAAATAAAAACAGAATGGATGAGAGGAACGGGAAAGGATTACAAAGGGATTATTTACAAACATAATGGGGCGAAGTACAAATTTACGGAATCTTAACTCTCCACAGTCACTGCAGATGAATCAATACAAACATTATGGAGTGTGGACTATTTAATAATAATAATAATAATAATAATTGGATGATTTCTATAGCGCCGTTTTTATGAAAAGTCACCTCAAGGGCGCTGTACAAATATGCCTTAACTAATTATGTACAAACAGATACAGAAAAACATACTTACCTGGCAGTTCGCTTCAGATGAACACAGTTTTATTAGAATTTTTTTTTATGGAGATGATAGTTTTACATTGCTATTTGTTGCTCCTTTTCTATTGATGTTACATTTATTAGAAGATTGGTTGCACAAGAAGAATTGGTATTTATTGAAATACTTATAATTTTTAAGCCTGGAAAATATTTATAAAATGAATTTTAGGACTCGAAGATATCTATAAAATGACCTTAAAATAATAATTAATATTACCTCTGCAATATTTTAATATTTTATTAATTTTTTTTTTTAAAACACGTAAGTACCGACAGCAAAGTAAAATAAATACAACACAGTCATAAAAAAACCGCAATAATTTCTGAATAACGGACACGTAAATAGCGCATAGCGTTAAGAATGTGTTAATCTCAAACAAAGTACAAATCTGGCCAAACAAATCCGGCCCGGTCATCTGGAATAAGCTTCCCCCAAATATTGCTAATATTCAGAATTTAGCAAAGTTCAAACGGTTCTTAAAAACCAAATTGTTCAAAAAATTCTATCCTAACTAATTAACCATCACGCCGTTTCGCCGCAGGGGTAGACAGAGAGGACGAACCGCCAAATAACTCGATATTGGCATGCACTTCTTGCTTCTATTCTGTTATTCCGACTTCTGACACTTCCGACTCAAGTATTTGATTAACTTGATCATGCCATGTCTTCCTCGGACGTCCCCGGCTTCTTCTTCCATTCAAAATCGCGTCATATATTCTCCTTACACTCCTTTCTGCGTTCATTCGCTCTACATGCCTACTTCACTAAACCGCTCTATGACGATTTCACTATGTTTGCTGCAGTAGCGGAAGAAGATGTCACGCGAGCTGTGATGTCTTGTCCAAACAAGCAATGCGCTCAAGATCC
>JAHDVE020001625.1:0-20591 GCA_022606495.2 Halesus radiatus | reverse complement strand
AGGAAAATAGCATAAATAAATGTATAGGCTCGAAACATACATATACAATAGAAACATAACAATGTTTTACAAGAGTGTAATATACCTACATCAGAAATCTGCAAAGGTTAGCGACGGCTATCGGAACAGAGTTGGTATCTATGATAAATGGTTTTCCAAATAGCATTTAAAAAATAAGATCTCAGAACATCATTCCGAGATTTGTCCGGAAAGCACACATGTCTAAATTCCTCCGACAACTTGTTACAGCTGGTGTAAGCAATGTATTCCAATGATTTCAGTCCTTATTTTATAGAGTGTATATTTGATATGTGTAGTTTGTGGTTGTTATGTATTGTGTTGGTGAACTTCGTTATTATAGTTAAGTTTTATATTTGTGTGAGTATGGTATTGAATCATATTTAAAATTGTGTTTGTTATCTAAATAATATTTAATTTATGTGTATAGTTAACAGTTTAACTTGTACAATATGACATGTCATTTATCTTGAGGAGGCAATGGTCCTCTGCGGAGGAAGTGCTAACTAGAGGCATCCATCATCTGTTTCCAATCTAGGACAACACAACCATTCTCCGACTCAGGTCTGCATTCATATATAATAATAGTGTATTTTACATAATGAAATCATATCATAACTACAGGGACAACCTTCGCGTTCTCTATTTACCAACACATGCAAGTAATACATCACAAACGATTGTCTGAATAGGGTAGTTACTTGACACATAAAGTAATTATTAAAACTAGTGATGGGCCGAGTACTCGTTTAATACTCGGTACTCGGCGTATTCGGCGATTTTTTATTACTCGGCCGAATAACTCGGTTTAAATGACGAGTATACTCGGTTTAACTAAAGTAATATAATATTTTGGGAAATATAATGAAAACAGGAGGATTAAAAAGTTGCGTTTATTAAAATTGAATTTAAACAATTAATATTTAAAATTTATCAAAGGCAAGTTGTGATGTAAGAATACAAGACTCTACGCACGTTGTGGTAACAGCCTGTTCCCTTTTTCTTCATAGACGTTACCTGCTTCTGAAAATAAACGTTCGCTATACACAGTGTTTGCAGGTGCACATAAAACACTATTGCTAAATTTGCTATCTCTGGATATCTTGTTTTATGTCTTGCCCACCACTCGAAAGGACTCTTATCTTTTGATAACAATTCTTCGTTTACATATCGATCCAATTCTAGAGCGATGGAGCTTTTAGGATCGTCGCGCTCCGGTGGCTGGGTAGAATCAAGTCCTTCAAAGCAATTCCAAAATGATGCATGAGCATCTTGTGATTGTCTTAATTGGTTAAGGTTAGAATTAGATTCGTTTTCTTTACTGCTGCTAGCACTCTCTGTAACATCGCTTCTTTCAATGGATTCTAAAAATAGGATCTTCCTGATCAATTCGCATTTCTCTGGATTAAAAAATCTCATTCTGAATCTGGGGTCCAGTAAATTCCAATTCAAAACAGTAATATTTATCACCCTTTAAACCTTGGAAACGATCCTGAACTTCATCGTTAAGCTTTTGTTGCATATCCGCTATGTTTGGGTAGATTTCACCGACTTCAGGTTTTTTTATAAATATTTCAAAAGCGCATTGGTGTGGGGTATTACTTCTGAAATTGATGAGAATATTGCGCTGGTAATTTTGGTGATTTCTTTGAACGGTTTGAGTAACGTTACACACTCTCTTAAAATTTCCCATTGACGTTCTGTCAACTGTTGAAAATTTGTTGTACTCGGATTGTCTGATATGAAATTGCCCGTTTTTGTTCTACCAATCTTTCAATCATATAATATGTCCTGTTCCATCTCGTGGTAACGTCCTACACGAGTTTGTGTTCAGGCAGTTGAAGTTCTTTTTGTATTAATGCGGCCTACAATTCCTCTAACTAATGCAATAACGTCTTTTACATTTTGAACTTTCAGAGAAGCTTTTATGGCCAATTGCAGTGTATGTATGAAGCATCCTTTGCCGAAAAATGGACTATCATTAATAGCTTTGACTACATTGGGTCCATTGTCTCTCAAAATAACACGAATAACAGTATCAATTTCCCAGCTCACAGATAAGTCTTAAACTTCGTGAAATCAAAGAATTGCACAAGGAACATTTCGCTTTGTTTTTATCTTCTTCAATCTCGTTGTATTGATAGATTGAACCGAGTACTCGGTTTAGCAAACATCAAACCGAGTAAAACTCGTACTCGGTAACTCGGTAAAACTTGTACTCGGCGCATCTCTAATTAAAACCATCGTTAATTCAAATTGTATTCATTGAAATTGTGGTAATTTATCGTCGAGGCTGACGGCCGGTGACAGATTAGCTCTACGGGCTGCGCGAGTAGTGGAAACATGAAATTAGCATCATTTCATGGAGCTCATCGCTCCGGATGTACCCAGAACCAGAAATGAATCTATAGTAAAGCGACCGCAAGCGGAATGTGACGCAGAGCAATCCCGTGATAGGACGGAACCATGACCAATTGTTTGATATTATTCTATGAGACAATGAGTGATTTGACACATTGTTATGTAATATAAAATGGGCATTGAAGATTTTATGGAGCGTGTTGTTTAATTTTTTTAGATTTGTAAAAACATACATCATTTCAAATTGCAAATAATAATAAAAAACGTGTTTTGTACGTAAGATCTGAATTTTGCTTACATCTTACAATTTTTCATTCATTGGAGAAGAATGTGGAATGAAGTCTATTCAAGTACAATCGAATCAACCGAAGTCATCTGTAGTGATAGTAACATTCTACCTTGCAAAACCTCCCGGCCAGCCGCCTGACATACGGGAAACCCTTTTGGTTCGAAGGCGAACGACTGCTTCTATCACGATATTCCCCGAGGAGTCGTGTCGAACTCAGTGGCGGAGCTCTGACGTGTAAAACAAGCACCTTGTTGTAGACCCTACTATTAAATTACCAGGGTTATCTCTCCCTCGGAACCGCACCCGGTGCAGTCACAGCCGTTGTGCGTATATGATGCATAAATGGGGACTAAGGATTCCAAACTCCGTGGCAAATGTTGACATATTCAAACAACAAAACACATCTTAGAAGATTGTCCCCTTCATTAGTTTCCCTATTTCACATCTAGGTTGAACCAAGTGACTCCCGATGCCGTCGACTGGCTGAATAACCTCAGCATCCCACTATGACCTCCACCAACTGTCCGCCACTTTACGAAGAAGAAGCAGATTTGAAGGGATTTGGAGGGAAAGTTGCAGACCTGGGTCTTGAAGAGACCCGTGCTGAAGGTGAAATGAAACACAAAGATAAATAGCTGTAGAGCTCAAGACTGGTCCATAAAAAAAGGCCATTCGATCATATATTTTTGAATTAAATTATACGAATGTAAAAAGTTGAGGTGGATCACTTTATTTTATAAGAAAGTACAAATATCTGTTTTTAATACTGTTATCATTGATGGTCAGAAATCAAATGTTTAACATACCTTACGATAGCTGCAAAGTCATATTATAAGGTTCATCAAATATAGAATCAACATTACAACACTCAGATCTGGTATCACTTATGAAAAATATTGGGAAAAATCCGTACGTGGGGAGGAGGACTAGTATTTTTTTTGACCCCTTAATCACGTACTTTTTTAGAAAAAAATGAAACAGGATGAAAACTCGATTCCGACTTTCAGCATTTAAGCCTGCAACTGACTATTGTCCTTTGTCCTCTGATTTAGTATTCCATCTTCTATCTGGATCTAATTCAAAAATCCACTTGCTTACTCATAACTTCGGGTTATCCAGTATGATTGATACGCCATAAGCCCGGAAAATTCGAGGAAAATGTTTGAAAAAATCATATTTTTAAATGGATCTTCCCAAACTCTTCACAAACTTCCTGTCTCTGCTATTTTCGTCACATCCGTTGTGTAAGGGGTGAGAGAATCCTGACGATATTCCCAAACCATTCAGAATTCAGAACCGATCAATAAGGACGAAACTCTCTCTCACTCTGCCAGCAAGTTTTCTTCTTTTTATGTATATTTGCATTGTTAGTAGCCAGAACGCCCATGAACTCGAGTTAAGGGGTTTTCTTTTCAAAGACAAACATTCCCAGTTTGAAATGGTGATATTGTTGGTTGCAGGGTATTAAACCCGCGACACCTGCGTGCGAACATGCGAACTTGTGAACCTGTTGCCTCGACCACACAATCGCCCAACGTCCCAACCAGATCTCGGTTCGGAGTTGGGAGGTTGGACGATCGCGTATTGGTGCCATGACACTTTGTACCAGTCGGCTATAAGGCGATTAGGAATATTTTACAGTACGCAGTTACACACTAGTAATAGGAGGGTAATAATAATAGGGTCTGGAAGAGATTCATGTTGTAGGAGGGAGGAAACAGAGAGGCCGGCAGATCATTTCACAGCCGACCCGTTAAACACAAGAAGAGTCGTAGAAGCGATCCGTTCTCACATGACAAGTGTCAACCGTGTACAAAAGTGGGGCTATATTAGCTTGGTGACACTGTGATACTGCTATGATATTCGATTTACTTAGGCAGTCCGTCACTAACTAACCATCACGCCGTTTCTCCGCAGAGGTAGGCAGAAAGGACGGACCGCCAAACAACTCGATCATGGCATACACTTCTTGCTTCATTCACTTTCATACATCGTCTCATATATTTTCTAATGTTATTTCGACTTCTGAAATGACCAGACTCAAGTGTTTGATTCACTTGATCGTGTCATCTATTCCTCGGGCGTTCCCGGCTTCTTCTTCCATTCACATTCGCTTATCATATATTCTGCTTACACTCCCTTTTTGTTCATTCGCTCTACATGCCCAAACCATTTAAGCGTACCTTCCGAGGTTTTGGTTTGTCTTGATAGAATTCTTTAACAACATTAAAAGCAATCAATTTTTAATTTGTCTCTACTTTTGCACTTGTTTTATGTTATTATTCTTACTCATTACGTTTACATCAAACTTGGTTTGATCATACGTGGTTTTAACACACATTCGTCTCAGAGGTCTCATTTCCACGGCATTCAGTTTACGTTCATCCTTCCTCCATCTGCCAATTTCATGCCTCACTGCCATATATCAGGATTGGTATCAGCACTCCATTGTGGACTGTTAGCATTGCTTCTTTGAACAACTTTTTGTTAGCGCTGTTAGGTATGTAGTATTCCTTTTTGATTAAGAACGACATAATCAAATCGTGATGCTCGGCTAGCAGTTGAACGGGCCGAGTTCGCTTATCGACTTACTCCCTTACGAATATAGCCTACTTTTATCATTCTGAAATATTCAACAAGATGTGAATAAAATGCTTGTGACGATGGCGTTTCGTATTTTGTAAAATAGAACACTATAAAATATTTTGATCCTAGCACTTGGAAATCCAAACAATTGCTATTAAATTTAAAATTTTAAAAATAATCTTAAAACTCATCTTTTCAGATAATAATTTTCGGCCGTATAACAAAAGTCGATATACGTCTTGAGTGGAATCCGCTTCATAAAATAATATTACTATCAACTGTCGGAGGGGTCAAGTGTCGAGGGGATCAACCGTTGGGGAAAAACTCTCATAGAACCACTGGTTTATAGCATCGTTATCAATATATTTTATTAAAGTTATTTACTTTCCATCGTTGTCAATATGATGGATTTATTTTATGTATCGCAAGGCCAACTTGTGTACTAGTATACTAACAGAGTAGGTACCTACTTACGGCAATACACCCCTTGTTTACCGCCCCCCGCCCCCAGCACGGCGGTAGCTAGATACAACTTCAAGAGAATCGTTGTAACTCAATTTGTGACAATCAAATTCATCAGCAGACAAACATAACTCGACTAGGATGTCCCTGAACCGAAAGTGAAACCCGGAACAGAAGGTAGGTAATTGAATCTTCGGTCAGGGAATTTTTTTGGCTGAAAACAGTACTTTTTTCAACGGTTATAGCCACTGACGTCAGAATGGATAGATTTGCCCTATGTACGATTTCGACGGCTGGAGGCAAAGGTCACGTGACACCTTGGTACATTTTCGTCCACGATTGCTTGGCGTGATTGGACTGCGCTAAGCAAATTACAAAACATTTACAAAAAGGTCAAATTAAAAACTTTAACAAAATATTAGGTTTTGGTAATTACTCAAAGCGTGATGAAATTTTGCACAACTAATATTTATTTTCATTAGATTTCGAAAAAATAGCCTCATATCTCTTTCCCATTCCTTAAAGCAGAAGTTTGGTACTTCTTGATGAAGCACACTTGTAGGGGTAAGAAAAGAGGTAGGAAAAAGGCTAGCGGTGGGGGAAAGGGTAGGGGTAGGGGTAACACATAGTCAATACTTTACTCCAATCCATTCATAATAATTGAATAATGGCCTGGACTAGTCAGAGCTCATCAACTTTATAAAAATTCACATACAGTCAACACCAACCCGACAAACCGATTTTTTTCATTTTCATTTGCATGCAGGACCAATCTTAGGATAAATCCTCCAATTCCCCGTATTTGTGCGCAATATAAAGCACAATTTCACAATACCCTTTCAAAATAATACCCCTTCAAAATATCGAACCGAAGTAATACGTACGGCCAGAAATCGATGCACGAGTATAAAACGTATCGAGAGCATCTCCTGTCCCGATCCTATCTTCCTCTTCCTTATTGTTTTGTTTTTTCTTTATCTTTTTAACTTCGTAAATAAAACATTTGTATTTAACCACTGTTAGCACAAGAAACTTTTTTGGCTTACCTTTCAAGGTTCATACAACCAAAGGTATATATATATATATATATATATACATACATTACATTATTTATCTAGACACTCCGACACATTTCGAAAAGATATGTCACTCGCCAATTTTGTCATACTAACTTCGAATATTGATAAATTCTATTTAGCTATTTTGTAGAATTGCCTACTTCTTTTCAATAAGCAAGTTGTCATGCTAACTTCGAATATTGAGAAATTCTATTTAGCTATTTTATAGAATTGCCTACTTCTTTTCAATAAGCAAGTTGTCATGCTAACTTCGAATATTGATAAATTCTATTTAGCTATTTTGTAGAATTGCCTACTTCTTTTCAATAAGCAAGTTGTCATGCTAACTTCGAATATTGAGAAATTCTATTTAGCTATTTTGTAGAATTGCCTACTTCTTTTCAATAAGCAAGTTGTCATGCTAACTTCGAATATTGATAAATTCTATTTAGCTATTTTGTAGAATTGCCTACTTCTTTTCAATAAGCAAGTTGTCATGCTAACTTCGAATATTGAGAAATTCTATTTAGCTATTTTATAGAATTGCCTACTTCTTTTCAATAAGCAAGTTGTCATGCTAACTTCGAATATTGATAAATTCTATTTAGCTATTTTGTAGAATTGCCTACTTCTTTTCAATAAGCAAGTTGTCATGCTAACTTCGAATATTGAGAAATTCTATTTAGCTATTTTGTAGAATTGCCTACTTCTTTTCAATAAGCAAGTTGTTGTTAACTTGTAAACCAAACCAAACAATGTTTTAAAATACACTCTAGAAACGTGCAAGTAAATATTCCCTTTATTATACACAATCTACAGCAGTTGTGGGCGTACACTGTGCAGTACATTATCCATCATCAGGTGTGAAAGATACACTAATAAAAAGTAATTTATTTTACGTCAAATTAAAAAACCAATAATAAATTTCACGCATAATGAATTTTGCGGTTTGTGGATGTACGACGATGACGGAAACAAATGCTCATACAAATTCAGTAATATATGGTTATATAAATATTTTTAAAAATATAAACGTGTTTACATGTCTGAATGTGTGAATCACTTTGTAATTGGAGTTCAACTTTTTTGGACAAAACCAGGGCAGTAGATATAAAAGATTTGTGCTACAAATATTCGACACAATTCTACTGTCAACCTAACAATAATGTAGTTGTACCAGACGTAATGGCACACAGGCGAACTGTAGTGGGCAGCTGATCCCGATCTGCGAAGAAGGCTGGGAGAGAAGAAAGCACAACCTGTGTCGATCCCTTGCAAAGGGGGAAAGATACAGATGAAGAAACCTCATTAACGACTATTGTACTTTTGCAATGTAATTCTGCACAAAATCCCAATTTATGCAGAATTATGAGTGGAGCTAGGGGTCGGGTCCGTGTCACGATGCTTGGTCAAGGTCCAGCAAGCTCGGAATAAAACTGTGGATTTGTATACAAAACAAACAAACAAACAAACACAGCCCGCCCGGACATATTGCTTTACATAATAGAAGAAGAAGTTTCGGGCTTTTGGCTTGGCATAGGTACTTAACAAACATTCGTTAAATCGGTTCATTTAATAGCATTATAATGCGACAAGTAACTTACTAATAATGTTTTAAGTCAATACTTACTTACAGTATTAATATCCTAGAGTCCTATGTTAATCGCCGTGTAGAGCCGAATAGTAGAAATAGTAATATCCCCTCATACGCAAAAGAGTCTATAATTCAAATGGTACCACGATGAACATACTCTGTCTTTTTATGTGCGTTCAAAACTGTTCTGTTTTACCAGCGTGGGGATATGCAAGGTAAAAAATGCAGAAAAAAGCCGCGGGAGCGGGTTTTAATCTCCTAATAAACTTTATTTTGTTAAAAATACACAACTATCAATGTTTTTAGAGAATTTGATTCGCTGAATGACAGCTGCTGTCATCCGAGAAATCCGGAAATGCAGTTAACCAAAAAGCATTTAAGCCAAAGGATAAGGACAATCGGAATCGGGTCCCAGACCACCCATAGTTATCAATACGTGGGTGGGCATATTTCTGCAATGTTTATTGCGCACATTAGAAAGTACAATATTATGTTCCTGGTTCGATACTTCAGGCTAACCGCACTGCATCACAGGTCGACTAGCTGTTTATTGTGATTTGTGATTCCTGACACTTTATTGTCGAGTGTTGGCTCAACACTCCATTCGTTTACACACAAATCAATCATCTCTCCGTGTGCAATACTGATAAAATCATTTAAATTGTGGTTGAATGTCAAGTTATCAGACAATTTACCCAAACGAACTATTCAGACAATTAATCAATTCGATTCATAAGTACACAGCAAGACCCTTTAAAATATATATATATTTATTTATAAATTAATTACAAAATATACTTTGTTTTCACCACTTCATAAATATATACTGGTATAGATATAAAAATTAAATTATTTTGATAATTATGTATATTTATAAAGTGGTGAAAACAAAGCATATTTTTTAATTAATTTATTAATAATGATGCTATAAAGTGAATACCAATCGTTTGAAGAAATTATAATATTTGTTTATTTGAAACACAGATTATTTGACATAACATTTAAGAAAGCTTTGGCTGCCCAACTAGGAACAAATACCTTTTAGGACAGTCAAATTGACAAGTTTAGTTCATATTAAGTGCCATTATACAAAAATAAATGGTGCTATGAGGAAAAAAAATGCGTTAAAAATTGAGTACTAAAAAAAAGATAATATTATTGAGTAATATCGATAAGATTGAGTTGTGTATCACTCATCTTTATGAGCCGACGACGAAAGCCAGGGATGTAGCAGTTAAAAACAAACATTCCCTGGTTACGAATAATCTCACAACATTTGATAATCTCCTAGTAACATCACATTAAGCGGAAGTTAGCCAGTCAAGGAATTGAACTTACGACACCTGGATGCAACCCAGACGCAATACCAACTCAGCCACTGACCTACACTTATTTTACTACCCGACTTTGCCTATGATTTGGATTTTCAGTTTTTCTTTCTTTCAAGGCCTGTAGATATAAATCGCATTGTAAAAAAATTGTGTACAGTGCCAGAGAACATTTCTCCCTCTTCCTGTGTCAACTGTGGTTAGAGGTGCATAAATGTGGAGATAGTCTTCTCTACCCAGTGAGCGGGCTGCCTATTGCTACTATAGGGCTTTAAAGGGCTGTAGTTAATAACAACAATGATGAAAATCGGATCAATAATACAAAAAACCTTTAAATTTATACTTGAACGCTTCCATTTTTTCGTTGTGAGTACCAAATGCAACCAACCATCTGGAGCCAGTGTGACAATGTTTCGAGGCTGAAGGGGATGGGGTAGAGGAAGATGGTGAAGTACCTGGAAATTCAGATCTGGTTACCAAATACTGCTAAAGTCACCAGACAGGGTGGTACCGAACGTATCTACCGCTCTGGAATGTGCCGCAAATATACCATATATTATTTTCAATTAATAAATTAAGGAATAACACAAATTAATCAAATAAAATTTACATGAGCACGCCAAAATATGAACCCGCGATCTCCGGATTTGTAGCCAAGGATCGTATCGACTCAACCACGGAAGCCGTGGTTTTTATGATATTAATTTTGTGGAAAAAATATTAATAATATAATAATGGGTTCTTGGAATTGGCCAAACACCTCCTAGAAAAAATACAGGCACTAGTTTACTGCATAAAAATGGAATAAGCATTAGACTAGCTTTGTTCAATCAACCGTTAAAGAAACTGGTGTAGGTTCAAAGCAGTGGTTCAGTCGACAATGCTCCGAAGCAGTTCGATGAAAAACGCGGCTTACCGAGCCTACAATACATCTCAAGCGTCAGAAAACAGATCAGCATATAACAAATTGGCAAAGATCAGCAAAAAGCTAGCTGCCTGTCCGCATGGCAGCAGAGAATTCTGGTCGCTAGCGGGCTCCATAGGTCGCAATTTCTGTAAATTGAGTCTGCCGCCTCTTACTAGACTCGACGGTTCACTAGCAAACACCGCCACCGAAAAGGTCAAACTTTTAATGAAAATGTTCGCGGAAAACTCGGCCCTCGATGACTGGGGTGCGATCCTGCCGTCGGTTCATCACTGCGGTTTCTATATGAAAAAGCTGAGGATCCGGCATCGGGATATACTCTATGTCTTACGGGGGCTCGATGTTAATAAAGCTAGTGGGCCTGGCGGAATACCTGCCTTGGTATTGCAGAGGTGTGCTGCAGAAATTGCTCCAGTTTTGTCAAAGCTCTTTAAAATATCCCTGAAATGTGGCTCTGTGCCCTTTGGTTGAGAAAAAGCGGTCATTCATCCTATACCTAAGAAAGGTGACCGCTCCAACCCGGCCAACTACCGCCCCATAGCGATCACATCAGTTCTGTCCAAGGTGATAGAACGTGTGATCAACGACAAACTGCTCACATACCTCGAGAAGAACAAAATTATTAACTACCATCAGTACGGATTCCGGCGGAACCGCTCGTGCATATCCTCGCATATGTGACGCATGTCTGGAGGCGGTGCCTGGAACGTTATGGTGAGATTCAAACAGTCTCACTGGACATTTCTAAGGCCTTTGACCGGGTTTGGCACCGAGGTCAACAAACTGCCTCCTTACGGACTTCCCGTTTCCTTGTGTACGTGGATTGCCGACTTTCTGAGGGAGAGATCGATTCAGACGGTTTGCTGATGATTTCATCTCTTCCTCGTATTCAATAAATGCTGGCGTCCCATAAGGATCGGTTCTGTCTCCGACATTGTTTCTGTTGCACGTCAATAACCTCTTGACATGTGCACCAATCCACTGTTACGCGGATGACAGTACAGTCCATTATAGCTTTGTGTTTGATAAGCCCCCAAAGGGCACACAAACTTCAACGGCTCGGAGGGCTTTGAAGCAGAGAATGGACGGTTACCTCGAGAGGGTCTCATCTTGGGGTAAGAATAACCTCGTCGAATTTAATAATTCAAAGACCCTATCATTTCTGATTACGTCTAAAAGGGATCGAAATGACAATCCAGTCTCCTTTAATGGAAGCAATATTCCCAACAAGCCCTCCATTGATATGCTTGGTGTAACCTTAAGGGACCAGCTCAGGTATGGGGGCTCCATCGAAGCCAGAGTAAAGTTAGCCTCCCAGAAGCTGGGCGTATTATACAGAGCCCGCAGATACTTTAATAGTACACAACTGCTGACCCTGTACAAATCGCAACTGCGCCCCACTGTAGAATTTGGCAGCCACCTCTGGTCGGGAGTCCCAAAATATCTGAAAAAACCCTTGACTATGTGCAGAAACGGGCGGTCCGTTGATTAATTCGCCGATTGAAATTATTTATTTATTTATTTACGCCCATTACCGGCTTTTACATGGACATTTAAGAATAATAATGAAAAGGTACGTATGTATTATAATAGATAACATAATTTTATCCAGAGTTTTAATAACGTGGCTCTACTCGATGAAAGAAACCATACTAATGCATGCTTAAACTGAAACATTGATGTGTCAAATATGTCAACAACATAGAAGTACCTGTTCCCCAGATGTTGAATCCGTCGCATAGAGGAATAATATTGCGACGCTGATGTTGAATAGTCACAATAAAATGGTCTAAAACTGTCTCGTCCTACCAGGTACACGAAAAGTAATCAAGTAAAGCAGTTCAGGGGTATGAAGTATTAAATTAACAATGGTAGATAAACATGTTAAATCGCAAATAAGTGTACGTTCAACGTATAATGTTACATCTAGCGCAGCGTGAGTTCCAACAGCCCAGTTTCCAAAAAGGATTTCTTAATCCGGAAACTGTTGAAAGCGAATGGAGGAGCTTTTCTGATATCAGAAACTGGTTTGAAGAACTTTGAAAGTAATTGAAAAAACGTATTTTTTTGACAAAGCTATAAGACTTGGTAATAATACAATCTCTTCTATATATATAAATTAATTTTTGTCCGTTTGTTCTCGATTTTCTCGAAAATTACTCGACCGGTTTCGCTGAACAGCACAGTTTGTTTCTATTAGTGCCGGGAAGGTTTAGAGAGTAGTTTGAATGAAATCCAATGTGTAAAACTGTCGCTATAACGTTTTAAAATTAGTATGAAAAATATTGAATCCATCATGTTGTATTGAGGTTAGCCCATGGATATACCACTCTGGTTAGCCACAGATTAAATATTCAAAAGAAGGTTTGTTTGGGTAGAATATTTTAAAAATGGAAAATAAAATTTGGTACCTACTTAAGAATTTTTTTATTTAGATAAGTTTTGAAAAAAAGAAATGTTTGGAATGAAATAAAATTTTCAAATGAACTTTCTTTGTTTAGAGATAGTAATAGTTGTCACAAGGCATTACTTTCGCTGTAAAATCAGTTATGGCACCCAACCGACAAGCAACAATTCACAACTTCATAACTTTATTAAAAAAAATCCCGAGCAAAGCTGGGTACACATCACCTAGTATTTTATTTATAAACACAAGGCACCACTTTCCAACCAATGACAAAAATATACATTTGAGAGAACGTTCAAGTCAAAGCCTGAACACGGTTTTGGCAGTCCATGATTTTAGACATTCTAAATGGTAATCTTTGAGGTCCAATTTCGTAAGGTCTGACAAAAGTCATTTAGACTAGTATCAAAAATTTCACGGCCCTGGATTAAGTTAACAAGTCTAGATTCTGGATACTGGAGAATGGTATCCATAATTTGTAGCGTTTATTGAGGAATATCAATTCATTGTTTCCGGGTTTACGTCTGCGGCAAGGAAAGTTGAACTGAATGAGTGGCAACAAAGAAGGTGAGTCAATAATATGGTACAATTATTTATTTCGAAATAATCAAGAAGGCAATATCTCTGCACAGAGGTCCCCTGTTTAGTTACAAAGAAATATATGGCTAATTTTTTACTTCCCACCTGTCTATTAATACAGATCTACCACGCCATGATTCACTCACATACGAGTATAATATGTCTTTCCCGGATCTGGGGATTTGCTAAAATAGAGCCCTGCGAAATATCGTCTGCCATGGGACACATACGTCAAAGACATCTACAGAAAATCCCAAATACTTTCGTTTAACACCATTCCCACCTGTGACATTACAAATACTATCTTGCATGTAATTCCACACTCGGAACATACTAACACCACACTCAATTTACAATAACGACGTACACCAACACAATACAAGAAATCACAAGAAATCACAACAAACTACATATGCAAAAATACACTCCACAAAATGTGGACTAAAATCTTTAGAATATATATCTACTTACATATATTCTAAACTAGAATAATATAGCTTACACAATACAATAAATTACGCAACGATATTAAAAATGCGAGCCAATGTGAAAGGTTTTGAGACCGCTAAGATGCTTAAACTGTATTATTTGAAAGAATACCTTAAGGATTAATGCTGTGATGTGTCTCTGTAATAAGTATAACAATATAATGTACCAGTGATGTGTTTCTCTATTGCAAATGCAAATTATGTGTTGTAAATGTTGTTAATGTATTGTCTTATGTTAATTATGTATCTTAAATATAGAGTGTGTTCGTTTATAAAAACTGTACTGCAGGTTATGCATGTATCCCACAATGAGTTTCTTAACTCTTGGGAATACAATGCGTAATATATTGTATACTTTTTTAATAAAAATAATAATTTGTAGAGTGAATTAATCAAATAAAAATATTAATTTTGGTCAAGGCCTTTTGTGTTTAAAATCACCTCAAGGGCGCTTTATGATGTACTGTGTATACTTCTATCTAAATTAAACAACAGAAATCGCCTAACCGCACAGAATCCATACAAATGAGGACATGGCGCAAACCTTGGGGAACACCTCACCTGATGCGGAAGCAATACAAACGATACAATGACGGCCTCCATGGTCGAGGGGCAAGGCTCTCGACTACGAATCCGAAGGTCGCGGGTTCAAATCCCGGCGTTCGCGAGTAAATTTTATTTATTAATTGATAAACTAAAGTTTTTAAGACAAGATTTTTGTGCATAGCGCAAAGGGAGCCTGAAACACTCATCCAAATTACCTTTAAATGTCGCCGACAGGACTCGAACCCGCAACCTTCTGATATCCGGTCAGATGCTCTACCGTTGAGCTACGTCGGCTTATCGCAAACCCGCCAAGTTAATCAATATATACTAGTGTTTCATTCAATAATTACTGTTTTTTATTATATTTCACCTGTAAACAACCAACTTTATTAGTATGAGAAAGGCTTGTAACGGCTAAATCCCTCAATAGGTGGCGTCGAGACAAATTATGTCTACATTTTATTGGTGAAAAATATTTTTGACTTGTCAAATATTTATTAATTGATAAACTAAAGTTTTTAAGACAAGATTTTTGTGCATAGCGCAAAGGGTAACAATTATTTTTATAAACAATAATTATTAGCCTGAAACACTATCAAGTCGGAATAACAGAAGAGAATATATGAGACGATGTATCAATGCGAATGAAGCAAGAAGTGTATTCCAATATCGAGTTATTTGGCGGTCCGTCCTCTCTGCCTACCCCTGCAAGGAAACGACGTGATGTTTAGTTATTTGCCTCGTTACAATTATTCTAATATATTTTAATTTTAAGTAAAAAAATTTAAAAGGGACCGGTTTCAAAAGTAACAGGTTACTCGGAGAAATATTACTTAGCGGTTCCAGTGACAGAAAAAGAACCGGTTCCAAGTAACCGGGACAAGAACATCGACGATCTCTAAAAATATGCTCGTTTGATAATAGTGCTAAAACGGGAACTTTTCAGTTGGACAGTGAAGGTGTTCTCATTGCTTTCAACAAATTTCTAAATTGAATAAATAAATAAAAATGAAACATGCAATTGTAAATATACTTAATAATAATAGATTTGGTAACAGTCTTTAGAAGCATTAGAAAAAATAAAGCAGTTACATTGTGTTTTAACAGTGATGCAGATCTCCTAACAATGTCCAGAGAAACCAGATTACCCAACTAGATTAAGCTATTCCAAGAAAATGTTTATTGCTGGTATAACCCCTTAAAGTAAAATACCGTTCAATCTCAGAGAGAATAACGGTATGAAACGCGCCATCATTAATTGAATTCAATCAATAATCAATACGAGTTCTTTGGTAGAAACAGTGGTGTGCGGTTCATGATTCCTATGAATATATCTATTGTTTTTCTCATGAATCTCTTGTAAAAGTTCATCATATTAATATTAAATTATTTATTCTAATTGCTACATGGCTGGTTATACAATGAAACGTACCATTCTACGAGTATACTATATTTGCGTAGGTTTCGACGGTAGCGCCATCCTCCACCTCGAGTGGCGAATGGCGATACTTTGACTATTCTGAGCGTACTCCAATGCTTTTTAAAAATGCCATACATATACATCACTTTTTGTAATCAATAAAATATTGATATGTTTATCTTTTTATTGCTAAAATATTGCCAGAAATACAACACAAGTTTATTTCATAATATAATAAATAAAGTAAACAGCGTTAATGAGTATAAATGTCAGCATATGGTATATCGTAGATAAAGATGACATTAAAGCAAATGTAAGAAATAAACTAAATTATCTAAATCGATTATAAAAATGATATGTAAAAAAAACACTGAGAGATTTCTTAGAATCAAACTGCCTAGTTTTATAAGACTTTTGTGTCGGACTTCTGGGCCTCTTGGTCCAATCCAGAATAATGATTCATTTAATTATATTGTCGACACTTGTACGAGGCTGGAACCACGTGGAAAATAAATGTTTGATTGTCGCAACTGGCCCGGCTCCCCTAGCCAAAAGAAACGTTGTTCTTTTGTGCAAACTTATTAATACACGAGTGCTAATTATTAATTAAATTTAATGTGAAATTTATTAAACACCAAAATTAATAAATAAAAGGACAATAAAATATCCTATTTCCGTCATTAACAAAAGTTTTTTTTTAATATCAAACAACATTGAACACAATTTGCTAAAATAAAGTTTCAAATTCGTGAAAAATAAAAAGATACATATTCAATATCAAAACAAAGTCGACAAATAAAAATGTTTATGCAAAATAGCCATGAAAATCCGCGTCACGTCAGATCCGCCGATCCAATGATGCCAACAAAACAGGGCATTTTGATTTTTTAGTGTTTAATTCATTTTTAAATAATGATTTATTAAATCTACGTATAATTACATATGTATATAAAACATCATATTTTAAGAATCGGCCTTTGTTGATTTTTTAGTATAGTTTCTTATTACGGTCCCTTGTCTGTTATATTATTCAACATTTAAACCTAACACAGAACGTGTCTCACATCACGAGTAGGGATGAACGTAACGTAGCTGCACGGCGCACGCTACTGCCTGATAGTCGTTGACAGCCAACAGCCGCCCTATTTGGAGATGTCTATGTCTATTGAGATTAATGGCTGCTGCATTTGCGTGATAGCTCGTCACCCCGCCTCTGTACCATCACGATGAATCAAAGTGATTTTTATTGCTATCGATTTGTACTTCACAAATAAGATGTCGATAAAGAAGTATTATGTCTAAACTTGTATTGATTTGAACCCAAAGGCCGGCATTATGCACTCTGAAAAAGTGGGGTCGGCAAGCATAATACATAGCAGATAAATTAATACTTAATTTAGTAATATTTTTGTGAAGGTCCCTTTACACTTCATTTTATACGGTCAAATGACTCAAGAAAACTTAAAAGAAACTATGGAATTTTACATTGACTTATTTTTAATCATAAAAAAATACGAAAATTCCCGGCTTACCTACAAATTACCTGACTCACTGCTAACTCTATATAAATCTTAAATAAGTCAAACAGTTGAAATTGAAAGCCACCTTTGGACTGAAGCTTTCAAACACTAATAATAAATAATTATTTCTAATTTTGAAAGTGTCAATTCATGGTGGAATTTCATATTAAAATGATTTTTTTTTTTTTATTAAAAATTTCTGCAACTTTTTTCCACTTATTTATTTTCGACCGGACCGGTTTAACCCTATTACGGACGTCGGTCAAAAATAAATAAGTTGAAAAAGTTTCAAGTACATTAATAAATAAAAAAAATCCTTCCAAATACTTAATAAACCTGCTTGATTCTGTGCAAATGAGGGCGGTTTGTCTGATTGACAATCCGTAGTTATGTTCTGTTATATTCTGAGTATATTCTACAGAAATTTTAATGGAGTCTGCTCAAATGAGCTAGCAGTGTTGATCCCCTTCGCCGACCGGAGCATCCCTTTATAGTTGACGTTGGCTTTATGAGAACGGGTCGTTTCGCTGACTATGTGGAAAGAGCTACGGCATCTGTCTTTCTTCCTGCATTTAATCCGGGCCTCTCTAGGGCCCGCATTAACAAATCCCGTCCTACAGCCCCCTACTTGACCCGCCTCACAAATTTGCCCAACCGGATAGCGATATAGTTCCCCTGTATGTGCTCCGTAAAAGTGCATAAAAATAAACTTGATTGGCCCAGCTCCCAATATAGAGAGCTGAAATAGCTGCTGCATCCCCAAAAATGGTCGTGAGATATTAGCACATGTTCACCATCCATGCGATATGTCGCAATTTCAAACAACGATTGTCGAAAACGATTTTGTGAATTCTTCGTATCATTTCTCAAAGCAATTTCACCTCATTTATCCGGTCAGCGTATATCAGAAGTACGACGGAATAGCTATTTTGACGACTTTTAAAATCAGTCACCCAAGTGTGACTGCGCCAACCGGGCCGACCAGAGGCAAGGTCCCAGAAAACAGTGTCCAACTCGCAGTTATGCGAGTAGCGGAATTCCATTCCAAATCGTTGAATTTTACGGATAAATTATGAATCTTGATTTTTTTTTTCGTTTTCGCGTAAAGAAAAAAATTTTACTTTGACATTTCGAACTGTCACATAAACGCAACGTGTTTTAAGGTGCCAATATTCGGAATTATTTTATTATTTTTTTTACAGTCCACACGGGAGGCTTTGAGGGAAATAATTTCCCTCAAGGCTTATACCATCTTTGGGGATACTGTGTGGAGGGTCTTTTAGATGGTAGGAAGGAGAGAATTTGGGTCTTGAAGAGACCCATGTCATAGGATGGAGGAAACACCGAGGCCGGTAGATCATTCCATAGCCGAGCTGTTGAATACTAGAACGAGTCGTAGAAGTGAGACAAGTGTCAATCTTGGGCAAATGTTGGGCGCGCGTTTGTTGTGTTTCCCGACTATTCACCGGTGCCGAAGGGATCAATGACGCTAGTTCCTCAGGGCATCTTGTATTAAAATACCGGTAGAACAAGGACAGCATTCCCACCTGACGTCAGTGCTCCAAAGATTGCAGTCCGTTTGGTAAGATAGACGAATCTATCAAACGGACCGCCCGTTTTCGCACAGAGTCAGGGGTTTTTTCAAATATTTTGAGGCTCCCGACCAGAGGTGGCTGCCAAATTATACAATTCGGCGCACTTGCGATTTGTACAGGGTCAGCAGTTGCGTACTATTAAAGTATCTGCGGGCTCTGTACAATACGCTCAGCTTCTGAGAGGCTAACGTTACTCTGGCTTCGATGGAGCTGGTCACTTAAGGTTACACCAAGCATATCAATGGAGGGTTGTTGGGAAGATGGAGGAGCTTTCGATCTATTTTAGACGTAATCAAACCTGATGTCAGACCTGGGTCTTTGAAACATTAAATTCTATAGTTCGGTTCTGACTGCGATGAATTGTCCGGGCCTTACAACAATTAATATCGTGATAATGTATACATTACGAATGTATTCTGTGTTGATGATATGGTAATATGGCGACTAAGTAATTTCGTGGAAAGACAACCGTTGATTTATTCAAGTATTTTCCATAGAACGTTTAATTGAGATGCAAATGATATTCAGATCGAGCTAGTTTGAAAAATGGTTGATTAGCATGGGACCATTCTATCACCGCGTATTCAAACTAAGTGTCGTTTAACACTTCCACGCCGGGAACAATCGCCAACACCCTAAAATAAGTTTTATGCTGTGTTTCCAGGGTAACCAACCTTACAGTTTAGAGCACGAATATTACATATTTAGTTGGTTCAGATATTTATATTATTATTTTTTTACCGGCCGATTATTATTTAATTTTTACTATTTCCAGAATGTTATTTACTTATTATTATTTACTTATTATTATTTACTCACTACCTCCTGTTAACAAAAATATGGTCACCCTATGATTGTGGCTAATTGGAGCACAGATACTTTATGATAGTTATTTGGGTTACAATGAAATTATTATTGTTGTAATCTATAAATGTACGGCCCAACTTAAATATTTAATGTAGATTTTATAGTTGTTTATAGTTAATATAGTTAGATGTAATATAGATGTAATATAGGAATAATGTAAGAATAGGAAGTAAGATTTGTACAGCGCCCTTGAGGTGATTTTTCACAAAAACGGCGCTATAAAAATCATCCGATTATTATTATTATTATTATTAATAACTTTGGTCTTATTAAAAAAAAATTATAATAGATCGTTTCACTAAAATTGTAAAGCCGCTCATCTGAACACAGGACTATCCTAGGGAGACGAGTGGCTAATGTTATGTAAAGCCGCTCATCTGAACACAGGACTATCCTAGGGAGACGAGTGGCTAATGTTATGTAAAGCCGCTCATCTGAACACAGGACTATCCTAGGGAGACGAGTGGCTAATGTTATGTAAAGCCGCTCATCTCAACACAGAACTGTCCTAGGGAGACGAGTGGCTAATGTTATGTAAAGCCGCTCAT